>JAQFYM010000161.1:0-109549 GCA_034694785.1 Agrenia bidenticulata | reverse complement strand
GCAATACAACCAAACTTCAAAATTACTCTGAATACAATCCGCAAACGAACGGGCCTTCGTAGCTGCTTGGAGTAGGTGATTTCAAATCAGGAACTTCCATACCAAATTTTAAGATTAAAAGTTAATTTTTACAAAACCCCCTGACCCCCACGGGTAATTCATTTAGTAAATGAATTCCCTATTCGACAATATCATATTATCTAAAGCATTTCTCAAAATATTTACCTAGCTTCAAATTCTTTATCAATATGCGATATTTTTATAAATTTATTTTTGACCTTAAACTTATTATTAAATTATAGTTTATAGTATGTATTGTCCTCAAGAAAATCTGCAACAAATTTTGTGAGAGAATGCTCAAAGAAAACGGTTTCTCACGGGTCAATCTGATTTGTATTGAAGAAAGTATACTCTCAAAAAGAATATTTTTATACAACATGGCCGTAATTTCTCGTGAACTCCCTACGGTCAGCCACAAGATCCCTTGAGAACGTTAGTAATCACTAACATTGTCAAGGGATCTTGGGTCAGCCCCCACTGGTCACCCTTTTATCAAAATCGATCCGAAATCCAAATTCACCTTTAATCCATTAATCAATTTTATCAAAATTGGAGATACTGTGACTGAAACCCCCTATGATTGACGGGTATTGTCTTTCATTAGAATTTAAAAAATATGTCGTAGTACTTTTTGTAGTGGAATCAGGTATATACAAAATTTTTGAACTTTATAGGTTATGGCTTCTTAGAAAACCCCCTATGATTGACGGGTAATTTATTGGGTTTATGATTCCCATATTTGACTAATGCAAAATTATCCAAACTACAAAAGTTTGCAAAGTTTCGTTGCTTTAAACCCATGTTATACCCACTACGGTCATTTGACCCCCACGGGTGAATATTTTGACCGATATAGACCATCTTCGAACTTAAATCATACTTTAGCACAACAAACTTGTGTGCAAAATTTGATGACTCTAAATTAACTCGTTCGTCAGTTATCAGTAAGACAGACGGACAGACGGACAGATAATGGTGAGCCCTAATGAACGGGCTAAAAACCATTCGATGATTTTACTGTCCATGTCTATGTACATCAAACTGTTTGTCCGTGAACTGTCCGATCGACTAATTGCCTGGTATATGAAACGTCCGTGTTATATGGTTTATAATTTCAAAATCCTAATCCAACCCTAGCGAGACATTGTTGAGACATTGCTGGTGATTGATTTTGACCTTAATCTCCTTATGACCTAAAGGTGACGAGAGTAAAAAATGTACAACAAATTATTAATAAAAAAAAAATTCTAAACAAAGTTTTTAATTTCATCAAAAAAATGTTCTAACGTCGGTCACTTTTTATTATTAAATTCAACGCGGCACTGCCATCAAAATTATTTACATCATTCAAATCATCACAAAATTGCCAATGCCCGAGCCAGGGTGTAATTTTGAAAAAATTGCCTTAATTCGGGAGGTTAAGTTTTGGGTCGGGTGGGGTCTGGTGGGTCCATCATACTAACGATTTAATTTTCAAATATCTACTTTCAAGGGCCCAATGTAGAAAAATTTGATAGTTTTTTTTATAAATGTTGGAATTTTAACTTTCAAATTTGATAGTTTTAATTGTTGGAATTTATCGGGTAACTTAAATTGATTTGGCCCATCTTAACTCACGCTGAAAAAGGTTTTCGTGAGAGAAGAGACACTCACTATGTTTCCCTGTTGGCTCGGCTCTAAACTTTTTCTTGAAGTTGGGGTGAGTTGATAAAAAGTTTATTTTGGGGGTGAGTTGATAAAAAGTTTAAATTTTTGGGGTATATTGATAAAAAGTTTTTGACGGTTCGGGGTAAAATGCTAAAAAGTTTTTTCAGTGGGGGTAAAATGATAAAACTTTCTCCATTAAATATTTTCGTTGTCATTGTTACCGCAAAGATGTTGAAGTTTGCTAAGATAGTCGAAATTGTTGTTATCTTGATAATGTGGGTTGTCATAGTTATAATAATTATAATTTTGTTGATAATAATTTTGTTGTGTAGGTTGTTGTTGTTGATGTTGTTGTTGTTGTTGTTGTTGTTGATTTGGAAACCGTACATTTTCTAATAATGTAATAACGTTGTTACGTAAATTTTGATAATAACTACTCAAATTTGATGTACGGTCTTGAATCATTGAAGTGTGAACTTTCTCTTCACGTAAATCTTGCTCCAATGACAATTTCGACCTTTCCAACTTTTCCAATATACTTGGCGGCGGTGGGGGTGGCGGCGGTGACGTCACGTGTTGTTGTGGGGAGGTCAAGTGTTGGGGGGACACACCAAGCATATTATTTTGATCGTATTGCTATGGAAATTAGTGACAAACAAATTACGTGTGAAATTTATATTTTCAAATTTTTTTTTTACCTTGTTAATATCAAATTCATTGAAATTTTCATGTTTGTTATCATTTCTTTTTGCTCTGTTTGCTATTGGGCAACCCGATGCACTTCGATGCGACAAAAATTTACCAGTCGCATGACCTGAACCATCACAACCTGGAACTGGACATCTTAACGGCTCAGCCTCGGGACCTTCACGTGGCTTCGATTTAGGCTTATTCGCTCGCGGACAACCTGACAAACTTTTTTTTACATAAAAAATCAATTAAAACACTTTTTTTTTTCAAAGCAATTTTAAACCTAGCCCAATAACCCCCACTAACCCCTACCCACTTCATAGCTGCACCCCCACCCTTCCCACTACACCCCACTGCACCCCTACCCACTACACCCCCCACTTACCACACAAAAATATAAAGTCATGTTTTACCTCCTATGAGTTGCATAATTGCCAGAGACATGACCCATTCCATCGCAAGAAGGAGTTGGGCATTGTATGAGATCTTTTCCATCCCTTCCTCTTGAGTTAGATCTTGAATGATTATTATTAGTTGTTGTAGAAACGGGTGAATATAATTTGTTGATAATGATCAACTGTGGTTGTTGTTGAGTTGAGCTTGTAACTGGTGGTGAGTTGCTACTGCGATCTTTCTCAACATTATAATTATCAAAATTACCATAGTAACTTTGATGTAAAGATTGATGAGATTGATGATGGTGACCTCCTGGGTGGTGGTGAACTGGGTGGTGAACTGGGTGATGAGGGTGACTATATAATCCAGATGACGAGGACGGGCCTGAGGACCAACCAGCTGGTGACGCATAATAATCATAACTTGGACCGTAATATTGTTGACTCTCACGACTGTAGTAACCAGGGGAACTCCTAAACAATTCAATTGCAATATTTTATATCAACTTTCCCCAAACAAACATCATCTCTCTACACAAACTGACCCTTAATAACTTTTCTACCCTCCCCCACCCTTTCTCCAATTCCCCACTCAATTTCCCACCCAAATTCCCACCCCCCAAATTCCCACCCCCAAATTCCCACCCCCAAATTCCCACCCCCAAATTCCCCACCCCCAAATTTTCCACCCCCAAATTCCCCACCCCCCAAATATGTTGAAAGTACCTGTGATGATGATGTTGTTGAAGTGAGTCATTAGAAGAGAAGTCGACAGGTTCAGTTTGTTCATTTCTGTTAGTGGAAAGGTCATGTGGTTCTGTATTTTTGTAGTAAGAAAGGTCGATGATGTTATCTGTGGTGTTATTATTTTTGGAAAGATTGATTGCAGAATAAGGAATCAAATCATTCGTTGATGTAACCAATGGAGATTGACCTGTTATCAAAGGGGGAGGAGTTTCATAATATCTTTGTTGTTGTTGTTGTTGTTGTTGTTGTTGATTGTCATCTTCTTCACTGTTATAATTAAAAGTTGGGAGGAAGGTCTTCTCTTCAAAATAATCTGCTGCTGAACTTGAACTCGATTTCGACAACTGATCTTTACTTTCTAATTCTACTACTGCAAATTCAGTTATTATTATTTATTTTTTTTAAAGTGTGCCATTTTGAGGAAAAAACGTTAAAAAAACTACCTTTAACATTAGAAGAAGCGGCGATGGGGCAACCTGATAAACTGCGATGTGTATTACGATTGCTATTAACATGACCTCGACCTGTACACCCCGGCGTTGGACATTTTAATATCGTCTCGTGCATCGCTAAAACTTTAACAACAAATTTACATAACAAACACAATTTTAAAACAATTTTTAACTCACTTTCTGGGGTAAGTTTATCCTTCCTTGGGCAACCGCTCAAACTAGACACACAAAAAAAACCATTCAATAAACCCACTTTACACTTAACACTTTAACTAACCTCCTATGATGAGAATAAAGTCCGGTAATATGCCCTTGACCTGTGCACCCTGGTGTAGGGCATTTAATATTACTTGATGGATCTTTTTTTTAAAAAAAATTAAAAAAAAATCTCAATTAGCCCCAAAAAACAATTTTTAAAAACTTTTTCCTACCCCTTGAAGAAGAAGATTCATTATCGTCATCTTGACCCTCTTGACATTCCTCTTGATCCTGACATACCTTGTTACTGATTTTCTTGTTAACAGGACTCATCCTTTCAAGGACAGTATATTCTTTGGGTGTGGTAGGTTCAGAGTTGTTATTATTTTCCGTTTTGTTATTGGTAGTAACGAATTCGTCATCTTGTTCGATGAGTTCATTGAAACCGGGTGGTGTTTCATAATTTTTGATATCATTGTTAAGATCAAGTGTTGGCCCAGATTGGCATAGTGGTACATAATTAGTAGGTGTAAATTTTTTTTTTATATGAGCTGGAATAGATGCAGATAATGAACGTAAAGCAGCTTGAGTTTCTAATACACAACGTTTAAAATCTGTTTCTGTTGACGGCTTATTATCAATACGCGTCAAACGTAACTTTTTCAATGGGGGATGATTGTCCTAGACACACCCACAAGAAATTTCTATAAAATAACCACACCCACAATATTTAAAAGTAAAAAAATAGAACTCACCATTTTGTGGTATGAAGTAGCAGGAGTGAAAGCGAGTAGTGAAAACTTTCCTACAAAACTTTTCTGATGATATGAGAAAGTTTTTAGACCGAGTTTGCGATCTAAGTTTTTAGAGGGGAGAGAGAGAGAGAGAAAGTTTTCAGGAGGGGTAGGTTACCATAGTTACCTTATATACTTTATTATACATACTCTGTGAAGCTGCAATAGGGTGAAGCAAAAGTACAACTTTCTTCCCCCTTTTTTTTTACAAGGGGAGAAAGTTTTTTTTTTTTTTTTTTTTACTCAAAGGGGGTGTTTCCATGGTTACTACTTTCAATGACTCCAGAATAACCGGGAAATATGAGATTCTTCAAAAAAATTCTTATCTTAATTTTCTTTTATTGCACTTTCATTTATTTCAAAAATTTCAAAAACATTAAACAACATAATCTACCCGGATGTATCATTATCGGTGTACGCAAATGCGGGACTAGAGCTCTCATCGATATGCTCAATCTACATCCACAGGTATTTAATTTAATTTTTCACCATGGCAACTAAAAAAAATTCTTTTCAAATTTACAGCTGGAAAAAAGCCCACTTGAGCTCCATTTTTTTGACCGTGATGAAAATTACGCTCGTGGTTTGGATTGGTACTCTAGCCAGATGCCGCTGACGACTTTAAATCAAATCTCAATCGAAAAATCTCCAAGTTATTTCGTGACTCCAGAAGTTCCAGAAAGAATATACGAGATGAATAGTACTATAAAATTGTTATTGATAGTCCGTGAGCCAGTAACTCGTCTCATATCAGATTACACACAAATTTACATGCAACAAAACGTGTCGATAAGTTTAGAAGAGTTATCTTTGATAGGTACAGAAATTAATACAAATTATAAAGCTATAAGAATTTCAATGTATTCAAGATACATGAGAAGATGGCTTGATGTTTTCCCTAAAGAACAAATTCATGTTATCGATGGTGATGCGCTTATCAGAGATCCTTATCATGTCTTAGTTGACGTTGAGAAATTTCTTAACATTGAACACAAATTTCATAAAGATAACTTCTATTTCAATAACACTAAAGGTTTCTACTGTTGGAAAAATAATAACAACCATTGTCTTAACCAATCAAAAGGCAGGAAACATCCTAACTTTAACAAAGCTTTCATTGCTAAATTAAGAGCTTTTTATAACAAATTCAACTATCAATTCTATGACATGGTCGGCAGAGATTTCGCATGGCCAGAGGTTTAAAAAAACATTTGAAAAAACATTTTGTGTGTAAAAAAAAGTTTTATTTATACATTTTAATACGGTGAATAATAAGATCCACGTCCACGAAATGGTCGCCTGTAATAAAAAAATTATTTAAAAAAAAAATCATTAAAATTAAAAAATTAATTACCTTGGAAATCTCCTCCCCCCACCACCTCTCTGCCCCCTGAACCCTCGATAACCGCCACCTCTAATTGGTCCAGGAGCTCCAGTATTAACACCACGTGGTGGACGGTCAGTTCTACATAATCCTGGTCTATTCGTTCGTTTTGGCATGACCTATTATTAAAAATAATAAATGAAACAATTAAACATTGTGGGTAAAAACCCTTACCTTAATTTGCCTGCCCCTAAAAAGAGAGTCATCCATGGCCATGGCGGTGTTGACACTTTCCCTGTCAGAGAACTCGATGTAAGAGAAACCTTTTGGATGACCGTCATATTTATTACAAAGTATAGTAACACGATTAACTGATCCACATCCATGAAAATGTTGTTCCAATTCTTCAGCAGTTGCACCGTAATCTACATTACCTACGTATATTGAACGGGCGTCTATCTCCATCTTCTCTTCCAATGATACAACATAACCACTCGTCGATCCTTTAAAAAAAATTAATTAAATAAAAAATTATTTAATCATTTTAAAATTATTAAACAAACCGGCTGAAGAATTTGGTGGACTTCCTCCAATGTTCATTTGTCGATCAACTTCAGTTTGTAATTGTTTTAATTTCTCAGCTTCTTCTTCCATTTCTCTTACACGAACTTTTATTGCTTCTAATTCCTACAAAAAAAACATTTTTTTTGAAAATTTTGTCAAAAAAAAAAGTAAATAAAAACCAACCGAATCGTCCATGTTAACTTCCTCTTCTTCTTTCTTTTCTGGAATGAATTGAAATTCTTCTTCGTCATCATCTTCAAAAGTAATTTCATTATCTAATTTCCCGTTTGTTTCCATTTTCTTGTTTGAAAAAAAAAAAACTTTTTGGTTGGTGGTTGTAATAATTTTTATTAATTCATAGATGGCGCACGTTTCACAATGTCAAATCAATCGGCGTTGTACGAGACAAAACTGGCTCTATACTTTCTTTTATATGATTATTCGCTCCTTTTGGATCCAAATCTGTAGCCCATGAAAAATGCAACAGCGCCTTGTGCGTCTCCCCTTTTTTACTGTAGATCTACAATTTACCTTTCCGTTAGTTTACATTATTATTATTTTTTAAAATATTGGGTTACCTTGGCAATGAGAAAATGTACGAGACTTTCTTTAGGAACGATTCTTTTAAGTTCCTGTAATTCTTCAAGTGCTTCATCAAGTCGATTAACAGCAAATAAAACACTTGCTCTATGAAATTTACAAAGTGGATCCGTCGGATTCAATTTCAATGCCATATCAAATGTATTCAACGATTTCTCTGTACGGCTCAACGCATTTTGTACCTAAACAAACACATTCAATTAAGAATTTTTAATCCATTCAATAAAAAAATCAGTTGTCAATTAAACTGACCACCCCCAGATGACAAAGAAGCACAGAATTATGTGGATGAATGTTGATGGCTTTTTTGTAGTATATTTCAGCTTGTGTGTACCGTTCTTGTTTGTAATAGATCATTCCCATGCCATACCAAGAATTATAATGAGTTGGGTCAATCCTTGAAGCAGACCGGAAACATCTCAACGCTTTCTCCAACTCTTCTGTCGTCACGTACTCGTGGCCCAATAACGTATATGCATACGCTATTTTACTATTCACCTATTTACAAAAAAACAGTTTTAAAATCAAAAATAAGTTAACGATTAAAAAAAACCTACTTGAATGGCCCGTTTAAAGAATTTGATTGCTTGTTCATGTTCTTTTTGAATGCTGAAACAATTGCCGACGACGATCCAAGTCTCTGCTCTTGATTTATTTTCAACTTCACTTAATAAATCTTGCGATAAAACAGACAGCTCAACTTCTTTTTGTAAATGCCATAAAGCTGTACTTAACCATTCCAAACCAATCAAACGATTCGGTGACAACAAACGCATCTTCTCGTAGTATCTTTTAACAAATTTCATTCATCATTTTAACAAACACATGTTTTATTTTAAAAAAAACTTACCTAATAGCAGATTCATAGTCCGAAATTTCAAAGAAAGCTTTGGCGATAGTTCCAAATACCCACGGCGTATTTTGTTGACTGTTTTTTAAACTTGTCAATTTATTTATTGCTTCTTGACATTGATAACGGATCACATTCACGTACGCTTCACCCAAATCTTCATACACTTGCAACACCCAATCTAACATACAACAAAAATTACATTCATCCTTAAATATCCGTCCTAAAAATACTAAAAATACTCACCAATATTTTTGTTATCAGCAATTTTCTTAGTTTTATTGGTACAAGTTGTTGAACGTGTTGTCATCACTGTCGCTGATGCTGCTACCGAGACAGACGAAAATCCTACACTTACTGACGTTTTATTGTTCTCCTAATCAACAAAAAAATATATAATATAATTATAACCTCCCTCATTTATAACGGTTAAAAATACCTTAAGATTATGTGTAGAAGAAGTGGTAGTAAGTCTTGTAGATCTCCGAACAGAATGTTGTTGTTGCTGTTGCTGTTGCCAATTAGTTTGTACAACAGTACGTAAACAAGGCTAAATAAATTTTTTTAATTATTTTTAACCTTGTAATATAATTTACAAAAAAAAAAACCTTTTTAGGACGAGGTTGATCCGTTTCTATTATCGGACTTATCGTCCCATCAAAACCTGACGCACTTGCTACCAACGAACTTGCACTACTTGATGACTCTGATAACATCGATACTCCCATACCAACAAGACTAAACAAAACATCATTAAACAGTTACCATGGTTACTCTAATTATTATACTCACGAATAATTTGGAGTTGATGTAAAAAGATTCCTTCCACATCTATTGTTATTATTATTATTATTATTTCTTGTGTTTCTTGGATGCAAAATCCCTACTTTTTCACTCGGGGCAGGCGGACTCATATATTTTGTCAAATCATTCTCTTGATCTCCAGTCTATACCAAACAAAATATTACAATGGAAACAGTTTTTAAAAAAATTTTAACCATGGAAACAAAAAAAAACTCACTTGAAAAATGCTTTTGGTATCAATGTTGTTATTATATTTGCAAAGAAGTTCGAAAGTGTCCCATAGCAACGGATTAATTTTGAGTGCTTTTTGAAATGCATCTTTCCCCATGGTTAAACGGTCAGTTTGGATACATATTTTCCCATATAATTTCAATGCAAATGATGCAATTTCATAATAATTCTTTTCAAGCCAATCCAATGGTGACGTCACTCGATTCGGTAACAACACCATCTCACTTTCACTTAACCTTTTCAACAACAAAAAACATTATTAAAAAAAAAACATATACAAAAACAAATTCATTAAACTAACTTGTTAAGATCCCAAGAAACGGTTGCTAGGAGAAATTTTGATTTATAATTTAAATTATTTGTTGATTTGTATTGATTTTTTAACAAATCATAACATTGTAATTTATTATCCGATCTGTAGTAAGTCGTCGCCAATATATGTAACATCTCTGGACGTAATTCATCCGGTGCTATAGCAACACAAAAAAAAAATTTTTTTTTAATTTTTTAAATTTTTTTAAATAACAGTTACTTACCCTCTGCATTAAGTCGTTCAGCTAAAAATATAGCATCTTCGTATGCATAATTATTTAAACAATGCCAAATCGAAGCCTAAAAAGAAAAAAAACTTTTCAAAAACATTCTTTTTTTTAATTTTTATTTTATTTACCTGAACAGGCTCAAAATTTATCGACTGCATTTTAGCTGACTCAACTTAACCGCCAAATTCAAACACAAACTGCTGCTGCTCTTTCTTCAAAATGCCACCCAAAACTAATTCTGGTGCAAGCAAAAAAACGGAAATCAAAAAAAAAGAAAAAGTTATCGAGGTAAACATTTCCAACGGAAAAATAATTTTTAAATTACCATGGCAACAGAATTTTTTAAACCATGGCAACAGAATTTTTTAAACCATGGCAACGAGAATTATTTTTTTTTTAGGATAAAACATTTGGATTGAAAAATAAAAAAGGAACTAAACAACAGAAATTTATTCAACAAGTTCAAAAACAAGTTCATTCTGGTGGAAGCGTCAATACCGTCAAAAAAACTGATGCCACTACAAACAAAAAAGATGAAATCACCGACATTTTCAAACCTGTACAGAAAGTCGAAAAAGGTTAGTTTACGGTTAATTATCCACGTCACTTTTTTACTTTAGCAGTTAAGTTGGAAAATTGGCCGTCCTACAATTGAACCGTGTATCTCATAATATTTAATATCAAACCCGTACTTAATAATTGTTGAACATTGAATTCAAATATATGACCTGTCAATCATAGGGGATTTTATTAACATCAACATTTTTCAACAATTAAATTAGTTACCTACTTTTTATGAAACAAATGACCCGTCAATCACAGGGTTTTATTATTAAAATGCACACGTAAATCTGAGATTGGTCATGCAGGCTATAAGAAGGTCAAGGATTTTCCCCCAAGTCGACAATCCCAAAAACTGATAGCGGGTGTTAAGTTCCTTTTCAAAAACAAAGAGAGAAAGCCCAAAGTGATCAATTAAGTATTTTAAAAAGTACGAACGAATGGGCCTTTTTATTTGCACGATCTGTTTGTCTGTCCGCCAGCCAGAAAAAGAAAAAATTACAATTAACAAAAATCAACAAAAAAATGTTTCGAAAAATTAGCGCATTTTTATGCGCTGACCCTAAATTTTCCTTATAGATTTTCTTTAAATTGTCTCTGGCTACAATGAAAAAACTTCCCTGTACAACTTCATTTAGCCCGACTCCAAATTTCGTGAATTACATGCAATTTCATATTTTCCCCTTAGGGGTGACCACCACGGGTCACTAAAGCAACCAATTTCTCGAATATTGTAAATTATCGCTAGTTCGGTCCAACCAAACAATAGTACCAAATTTCAACGATTTATATGGATTTTCATGTATACCCCATAGAGGTAGCCCCCACGGGTCAACCTGCCAACCGATATAGCTCATCTTCGAACTCATCCAAGCAATTATCAAGTCAATCGGACTAGTTTGAAGAGAGTTATGACATGACAGACAAACGGACGGACGGACATTGACATGATCCTATAAGCCCTTGGAGTCGGGCTAAAAACACTAAAATTGACCCAGAAGGGTTTTTTAAAAATCAGCGAATTTTAAAAAATCAGCGAAAAAATGTTTACTAAAAAATTGTTTCTAATGAAAAACTGAAAAACATGTAAATTGATTATCTTTTTGTTAAAAAAAAAATTAGGAGCTGATCCGAAGTCGATTTTGTGTGCATTTTTCAAGCAAGGAACCTGCGGTAAAGGTGATAAATGTAAATTTAGTCATGACTTGACAGTTGAACGTAAAGCAGAGAAAAGAAGTTTGTACTGTGACTCAAGAGAAGATGAAGAAAATGGTAAAGAACAAGACACGATGGACCAATGGGATCAAGAAAAATTACAACAAGTCGTACTTTCTAAACATGGAACTAATAATGAACTACCCAAATCTACTGACATTGTAATCATCATTCATTTTTTTATTAGGCCCATTTTGGCCCTTTATCATTAATTTTTTTATTAGGCCCATTTTGGCTAATTTTGGCCCTAATAATAATTTTGTTTTTTTTGAAAGATCTGCAAGTACTTTGTTGAAGCGGTTGAAAAAAATAAATATGGATGGTTTTGGGAATGCCCTAACGGATTGAACTGCAAGGTAAAAAAAAAAAAACTTTAAAAAAACACTTAAAAAACCCTAACCGTAATTTTTTTTAGTACCGCCACGCATTGCCGCCAGGTTTTGTGTTGAAACGTGATAAGAAGAAAGATAAAGAAAATGAAGAAGAGATAAGTTTGGAAGATTGGATTGAAACTGAGCGAAATAAACTTGCAAGATCCGAAATGAAATTAACAAAAGTTAATCTTGAAACTTTCGTCGCTTGGAAAAAAAGAAAAATTCAAGACAAAAAAGAAATCATAAGGAAAACTGAAGAAAAGAAATTAAGAGAATTCAAAGCTGGGAATAAAATTGGGGTAAAAAAAAAAAAAAAAAAAAAAATTAACGGTAACTTTTTTTTAACGGTAACTTTTTTTTTATTAGCTTTCTGGACGTGACATGTTTACATTTAATCCTGAAATGGCCGTTGAAGAAAATAATGAGGAAGAAGATGATGAAATTTATGTCATTGATAATAACAATTTTGAAAATGAAATTGATGATGAAAATGTGGTAAGTTTTTTTTTTGAAATTTTTTGCAATTTAAAAAAAAAAAAAATTCGTTTTGAAACAGCACTACAAGGAAATCGAATTGGATGATTACGAGTCGATGTATTCAATGTCAAAAAACTTGGATATCAACGTACCAATCGATGAAGATCTTTTCGATGAAGATGACCTTTAAAAAAAAACAATTGAAATAAAACGTTTGCATTAAAACTAAGTTTTTTCATTTTTCATGGGCAAGCAAGTCCAGTGTGTGGGTACTTGGAGAAAAGGAAATTTCATCACGGTCATGAATTTGTAATTCTTATGATGTTAGGTCAAATAATTCATGAGAGTCGAAATAAAAAGTTTTTTAATAATTCATTCAAAAAGTGTATTTAATCTTGTTGTTCATTTTTCCTGGTATAGACGCGATTTTGTTGTTGTTGTTGACCTCTATTATTATAACCTCGATAACCTCCTCGATAACCTCTCTGTTGTTGTTGATATCCGCCACGATAACCTCCATAATTATTATATCCTCGATAACCTCCACGGTAATAAAAATTACTGTTGTACTGTGACTGCTGAGCTACTCCAATTCCAAAAGTTTCCGCATTCAATTTCCGCTCTGCTCGCCAATCCACACGAGATGATTTTCTAAAAAAAAAAAAAAAAAACTTTTTCAATATGACCTTGATGACCTTAATTTTGTAAAAAAAAACGCACCCTTTTTGCCTTTCTAGGGCTTCGCAAGAGATGGAGTCGAAAAAGTTATCTTTTTGATAGAAAGTTTCTTCATCTTGTTCTTCCTCTTCTTTAATTTTTTCTTCATCGTTAATTTTAATTTTCAAAAGCTGAGTTTGTAATTCTTCATTAGCTTTTTCAAAATCAAATTCTCCATCAAATTGTAATTTTTTCGTATTACGAGGTGCCAAATAACCTCCACGACCTCGATAACCCCGTTGATAACGTGGCAACCCTTGACCTCGACCTCGTGACTGATAACCGTAACCTCGCACATATCCTACACGACACACAAAAACACTTTTAATCTTCATTAAAAATTAACTACAATAATTTACCATCGACATTTTGTTGCTGTTGATTTTGTTCAACTCGCTGTTGGACCTGCTCGCCCCTCGGTTCACCCCTTGGTTCACCCCTTGGTTCACCCCTCGGTTCACCCCTTGGTTCACCCCTTGGTTGTTGTTGCTGCTGCTGTTCGGGCCTACTAGCAATCGGCACTTGCTGTTGAGTATCCGCCCTTTGAACATGTCCCTATATATTTAAAATTATTAGTAACAAATATTAAACAAAATATTTATTAACCTACAAATTGTTGAACTTGAAGAATTGCCGGGTCATCAGAGGTCAAAGTATCATTTTCATTTTTGGGTGGTTCAATGACATCAATTCCTTTTATATCAGATCCTCTAAATATTATGAATTCATAAATTTCATCTTTCGGTGGGACGGGTCGTGGCGTTGACCTTTCTTCAGTTCCAAATGACCTCACTAACAACAAAAATATTATGGCAACATTATACAAAAAAAATCACCATGGTAACATTTTACAAAAAATTTTCCCAATTACCATGGTGATATTTTACCAATTACCATGGCAACATTATACAAAAAAAATCACCATGGTGATTTTGTTATTTAAAAATCAAATCACCATGGCAACATTTTTGAGAAAAAAAACAAACTGACCTTTAGCAAGTGAGATGGTAGCTTCTTGAAGATCAAGTGAGTAAAGAATGCCTTCATATCTAATTTCAGATTTGCTGATAAGACTAATTTTCGAACCGATGAATTGGTTAGTATTTCCTTCCATAATTAAGCCAAGCCGAAAATCTTCTACTCAAAAAACAGTATGAAACAAGCACCCACCAGATGTCTCAAGTAGTAAGAATTTATTTCTGCACATGTTTTTTATAATGTCTGATCATTGAATGTTTAAGTGTAAATTTCCTTTTACATTTAAAACATGTAAATGGTTTTTCACCAGAGTGACTTCTAATGTGTCTTCTAAGATCTTCAACTGACCAAAATGGACGACAACAAAATGTACAAAGGACTTTACGATTATTATTCAGTGGCGTAAGTGAACAAGGTGACGATGATGATAGACTGATGAGAGATCCATTCTTCAACAATTCATTATAGATGATTTCATGGCAAGTTTTCATGTGCTCTAACAGCACTAAACGAGACACTGATGAATAATCACACACGTGACATCTATTTCAGTTTTCTTTTTATATGACTTTTTCAATTTAGGGGGGTAATTTGGGAAAAGGGGGTGGTTAACATCACCCCCACGGGTTTATTTTTTTTCACGTAAATCTTTTAAAATTCTCAACATTCCCCACTTCACCCCCCTCACCTTCACCCCCATTTGTTTATTTTTATTTTTTGAAAAAGTCACTAAAAAATTTTTACCTAAAAGAAGGGTTAAGTAGCCCCTCTTCTTCTTCATCATCTTCATCGTCATCCCCCTCACAACCCCCACCGTCACCCCCCCCATGCTTCCGTGAAAGATGCCGGTCACAGTTAGATTTGGTGGTAAAAAGTAACGGGCATTTGATACATCGATAAGGTTTGACGCCAGTATGTGTAAGTAAATGCCTTCGTAAAGAAGAAGTCCATGGAAACCTTCGACTACAATGTGGACAGCAGATCTAATTTACCATGACAACGATGTAGATGAAAACATAAAACAAACCTCCAAGGAAAAAAAAAAGCCATAGCAACGAAATCGTTAGCAACGAAATGAAAACAAAAAAAAAATACTTTATTTCTTTTTTAAAAAAAAAGTACCTTATGAGGTGCTGAAGAATATGCGCTTGTTTTTTTTCTTTCTTCTTCTTCTTCTTCTTCAGAAGTTTCTTGAGATTCTTCTTCAGTTTCCGAGTCAATCGAATTAAATTTTTCACTTGAGATTTTGATGATCTTCTCAACACTTGCCAAATCTTGCACTTGATCTTCATTCGACGACATCTCACCACTCAATTTCCTTTTCAACTTATTAGACAACACTTTACGAACGTCCAACATATCTGAATCTAAATCCAACGGCTTCTTCTCCAATAACTTCTGCTTATTCAATACACGATTCGATGGACTTCGCTGCCATACCAACCCATGCTGATGCTTACCGTGACGTTCCATATTTGACCTAAACAAGTAAGTAGTTAGGTTAAAAGGTTCAATTTTGCATTTAAAACTGCGTAAAAGTTACCTGAGAGTAAATCTGGCGGGGCAATGTGGACAAGCAAAAGGTCTCTCAGTCCTGTACCGCCTCTGCTTTGGTTTATTTTCTTTTGGATTCTTCCGCACCTGATTTACTGACTTCAATTTCGGCTCTATTAATTGCTCAACTGGAGGCTGCTCATCCGCACTATTTACAAAACACATCAATTAATTCTTTTTAAATATTTCTTTTTTTTAAAAGTAACTCACCTAAATTGAGGTAACGGGGCAGGTTGAGACCTTGGAAAGTAATACTCGTTGTCGTTGCTATAACAAACAAAAAAAAATTTTTTAAACTGTCCATCAAAAAGTTTAAAAAAAAAAAAAAAAACGTACAAATACTGTTGGCATTTTTGAATAGTATTTGTTTTGGAGAGGTCAACAGCATCCATTGAAAGGTCAAGCGGAACATCCTGCTCAGAATTTCCCAACTCTAATATATTCATCAACGAACTCAAATCTGTCAAATTATTTGATAACACCAATCCGTGACCTTTCAGCAGGTGGTACTCACAAGGCGCCTAAAAAAACATTTTTCAAAAACATTTTTTTTCTTTTTCAAATAATTTTTTGTTAATTTTTTTTTGACCTTTTTATGAAAGACAAGAAGGCAAAGTCTGCATTGATGAGGAAGAATGTTGTCATGGATGATAGGGCACTTGCTGAGATGAATATTGATATTATTTTTGTTAAGGTTGCTAAGGCAATTTCCGCACTTGAATTCATTTTTATTATTTTGTTTGGCCCATTTGAGCTCATGTAAAATGGATTGTAAGATATTATTTTTAGGCTCTTCCATGACAATCTATAAAGGAAAAAAGAGAATTAATTTGTGGTTACCATGGATATATAAACCACAAACATGTACCTTGGAGATATTTGTTGGCTTCCGTTTCCTAGCACCAACTAATTTTACTAATTCAACAGATTTCGATTCCATCTTTTTTAAATTTTAATTATTTTAAAGTTGTTTTAAAAAAAAAAAACTTCCTTGTTATTTGTTTATTTAAAAAAAAAATAATAATAATAAATTAGTGAGCTCCTTCTTTCTCTAATGACAACCACCGACTGACTCCAAAAAAAAAAAAACCCGCACACACACACACACACACACTTGCTTGCACCTCGCTTCCATGGAAATGATAAATATTTTTAGATTTAATCCCGCAACTCTCTTTTTTTTTCAACCCTCTAAAAAATTTCTCAAAGATGCATCACCTGTCATGATATTCTGACCTATAATAATTACACTACACCAAGATCAAAAGGACATCCGTTTCCTCTTAAAACAACAGATGAACAGTAGCAGACAGTGTGTAGGGAGAAATAGTGGTGGGAACTTGGGAACCATGGGAACAAAACCTGTTCTCATTTCCTCTACATTAAAACATTCATTGCAAATCAAAAAAAAACAGAAAAAGAAAGAAAATCGTAAAAATCATAAAAATAAAAACAAAAATTATGAAGCCAAAAAAAAATGAAGCCATAAAAAATATTTTATGAAACACATTTTAAAATATAAGCAATGATGCGCCATCTGTTATGAAAATAATTTGATGCCAGTGTAGAATAAGCATCCTGCCGTTTAGTCACCATGGAAACGTCATTAGAAACGAACGGGTCATCAAACGGTCATATTAAAACCGAAAAGAAACATCATAAACATCATAAAGAACATAAAAAACATAAACATCATAAACATGATAAGGTCTACTTTTTCAATTCTTTTCATTTCTACTTTTTTCGGTTTCCTTTTCTTGAAAAATAAAAGGTTTTTTTCATCTTTTAAATTATAGGAAAAAAAAAGCTCGTCGGATAAAAAGAAAAAACATAAAATTAAACATGAAAATGGAATCAAAAGGTAAAAATTTAAAAATTTTTAAGAATTTTTTTTTTTTTTTTTTAATTTAATTTAAATTCCGTTTCCATAGTGAAATAAAAGTTGAATATTCTGATGATGACATCCCATTAAGCGCCCGTAAAAAGAAAGTAGAATCTGATGATGACGTTCCCTTGGTATCTCGAAAGAGTACTAAGCGAAAGTCACGTGATAGTTCGACGTCTTCGTCATTGAAATCGCCAGATAAGAAAAGAATAAAGAAAGAGGAAGAAGTTGTTTGGAAATGGTGGGAGGAGGCTCCACGTGACGATGGTGTCAAATGGAATTATTTACAACATAAAGGCCCAGTTTTTGCTCCACCTTATGAAAAACTTCCTAAAGATGTTCATTTCAAATATGACGGGAAAAATTTCAAACTTTCAGTAGATGCCGAAGAAATTGCCGGATTCTATTCTAGATTCATCGAACATGACTACACAACCAAAGATAAATTCAATATCAACTTTTTCAAGGTAACAAGGCTGTTTTTTTTTTAAAATTTTAAAATGGTAACCATGGAAATAAAAATAATTTTAATTTTTAAAAAAGGACTGGCGGCGTTCGATGACATCAGAAGAGCGTACGTTGATAACGGATTTATCGAAATGTAATTTCACGAATTTGTGTGAGCATTATAAAAAGAAATCAGAAGAAAGGAAAGGGATGTCAAAAGAAGAGAAATTGAAATTGAAGAATGAGACGGAATCCATAGCAACTGAATATGGTGTTTGTACATTAGATGGTCATGTTGAAAAGATTGGAAATTTTAGAATTGAACCACCCGGACTTTTTCGTGGTCGAGGGGATCATCCAAAAATGGGTATGCTCAAAAAAAGAATCTTCCCTGAAGACGTCATCATCAACTGCAGCAAAGATTCTAACATTCCTAAACCACCCAATGGGAAAAAATGGAAAGAAGTTAGACATGACAACACCGTCACTTGGCTTGCTTGCTGGGTCGAAAATGTTCAGGTGACTTTTTTTAAAAAGAAAATTTTTCGGTTGCCATGACAACCAATTTTTTATTTTTTAGGGTCAAACAAAGTATGTGATGTTGAATCCGACTAGCCGTTTGAAGGGTGAAAAAGATTGGTTGAAATATGAAAAAGCTCGAGAGTTGGCAAAACATATTAACAAAATTCGTGTAAACTATCTCAAAGATTTCAAATCTAAAGAAATGAGAGTTAGACAACGATCAGTTGCTCTTTACTTTATTGACAAGGTAACAAATTTCTAAACATTAAATTACCATTAAAAAACATTATTACCATGGTTACCATTTAAAAAACATTATTACCATGGTTACCACATTAAAAATTGTTGTTGTAGTTGGCGCTTCGAGCAGGTAATGAGAAGGATGAAGATCAAGCAGACACGGTTGGTTGTTGTTCCCTGCGTGTTGAGCATATAAAATTACATGAAGAAAAAGATGGGAATGAAAATGTCGTCACTTTTGATTTCCTTGGAAAAGATTCTATTCGATATTTTAATGAAGTACCCGTGGAAAAAAGAGTCTTCAAAAATCTCAAAATATTCATGGACAATAAAAGACCTGCGGATGACCTTTTCGATAGACTTAACGTATGTTTATCTGTTTTTGACCTATTCATGACCTACCTCATGTTTTATATTTTGTATTTTGTTGCAGACGACGATATTGAATAAGCATTTGAATGAGTTGATGAATGGTTTGACGGCGAAAGTGTTTCGTACGTATAATGCATCTCATACATTGCAACAGCAGTTGGATGAGTTGACTCCCAAGTCTGGGACAGTTGCAGAGAAAGTGTTGGCTTACAATAGAGCAAATCGAGCTGTTGCTATTCTTTGTAACCATCAAAGAGCTGTTCCTAAAACACATGAAAAATCTATGGAAAATCTTGTCATCAAAATTCAAGCGAAAAAAGATGAAATCAAAAAAGTTAAAAAAGAAATCAAAGAACTTAGAAAAGGGACAAAGTTAGTTTTCAAAATTATTTTTTTTAAATTTTTTTAATTCAAATTTTAAACAATTTTTTAAAATAGGGAACATGAAAAGAAAACGGCTCAGTTGCATCGTTTGGAAGATCAAATGAAAAAATTAGAAATGACTAAAACTGATAAAGATGAAGGAAAAGAAATTGCACTTGGAACATCTAAACTTAATTATCTTGACCCAAGAATATCCGTCGCTTGGTAACTTAAATTATTAACATTTTAATTGGTTGCCATGACTAATAAAAAAATTTTTAATTAGGTGTAAGAAACATGATATACCGATAGAGAAAGTATATAACAAGACTCAACGAGCAAAATTCAGATGGGCAATTGATATGGCAGAAAAAACTTATAAATTTGATTGATTTTTTATTTATTTTTTATTTATATAAAAAAAAAAAAAAAAGTGTAAATAAAATTTAATTATTATGACAATATTTTTTTATATAATCTTTTACTTTTAACTGAAAACTTAATATGTCACGTTGAAATTGATCTGATGCTTCCAAATTTAAAGGATCTTCAAAATTTAACAGGTCCTACAAACAAAATTTCAATTTATTTTTTAAATTTTTTTAAAATAGTAACACAACTTACAGTAAAAAGAGAGTTAAGACCCCAGACGACATCTTTGATAGTTCTTGTTGGTGCCCATCCAAGTTCATCAATACTTGATTGCCTTAGCAACGATAAACAAACTGAACCTTCTTCATTTATATTCGGATGCCATAAACGAGTCTTACATTTCACCACCGGCGGCTACATAAAAAAACTGTTTCTTTAAAAAAGTTTTTTTTTTTAAAATTTTGAAAAAGTTATACCGCAAAATTGTAGTCTTCATTGACGAAAATATGAAAGTTGAATGACCCATTGGCCCAATATCCTTCTTCAGGTGTTATCATGAGATTAAAATCATGTAGCTTATCTGCATCAGGAAATAATAATTTACATGTCGACGGCAACAAATTCGATTCCAAATCTGCCAACTAAAAAAATAAATAAATTTAAAATTCTATGGCAACCATAATTTTTTAATTTTTTAATTTACCTCCTTAACAAGTAGACGATCACGAATAGATATTTTTTTGTTATTTTTATTATTTTGATTATTATTATTATTATTTGTTTCACCGCTTGACTCACGGCGAAGTTTCTTCGTCAAAGTTAACATTTCTAAATCATTCTTTTCAACTCACACAGCGACATCTACAACACAAAACATACAAACTTTTCCAGCACAGCAGACAAATCACACATCAAACAAAACCACGAGGATAAAATTTCATTGAAAAATCAAAAAATGGCAGTCCGAGTCCAATTTGAAAAGAATAATGAAGTGGGTGTATTTTCGAAACTGACGAATTCTTATTGTCTTGTTGCTATTGGCGGTGCTGAGAATTTTTACAGGTAAAACAGCAATAAAAATTATTTAAAAAAAAAAAAAAAAAAAAAAAAAAAAAATTTGGGCCTAAACTTATTTTTGTATTTTGTAGCACATTTGAATCAGAGTTGAGTGATACGATTCCGGTTGTTCACACGTCGATATCAGGATGTAGAATTTTAGGTCGTTTGACTGTTGGTAATCGTAATGGTTTATTAGTACCAAGTACAACGACCGATCAAGAACTTCAACATCTAAGAAATTCTTTACCCGACTCAGTCAAAATTCAAAGAGTCGAAGAAAAACTTTCAGCTCTTGGAAATGTCATCTCTTGTAATGACTACGTCGCTCTTGTTCATCCTGATCTTGACAAGGTTCTTTTTTTTGACCTTCTTTTTGACCTTTTTAAAATAAAAAAAAAAAAAAATTTGTGTTGCTAGGAAACGGAAGAGATATTGCAAGATGTGTTGGGTGTTGAAGTATTCCGTCAGTCGGTATCAGGGAACGTCCTTGTTGGATCTTATTGCGTTTTTACTAATCAAGGAGGAATCGTTCATCCCAAAACTAACCAAAATGAACAAGATGAATTATCTTCACTACTTCAAGTTCCTCTTGTCGTAAGTTACCATAACAACACTTTTAAATATCACCATGGCAACACTTTTAAATATCACCATGGCAACACTTTTAAATATCACCATGGCAACTGAAATTTATTTCTCTTTAAAAAATAGGCCGGCAGCGTAAATCGTGGTAGTGAAGTGGTAGGTGCAGGATTTGTGGTGAATGATTGGTCATTATTTTGTGGATCTGACACAACGGCAACGGAACTGTCAGTGCTTGAAGCAATTTTCAAATTGAATCAACAAAATCTTCCACAACAACAAACAGAAAATATGCGTGCTGTTTTAATTGAAAGTATGACATGATTTTTGTTGACATGACAATTTTTTTTTTTTATTATTAAAAACTAATTTGATACAAAACTACACACATTTACTATATATAATAATTATTGCACAAAAAAACCCTGAGTATTATTATTAGCTACACTGATTTACCCGTTGTTTTTGCATATTGTTGTGAGGTATTTATTTTTTACGACGAACGCTTGAAGCGTAAGATGGCGACGCTGCCGCCGCTGCTGCTGCCAAATTAAAACTATTCTCGGCTATAAACTGCAAATATGTATCCAATATCGCTGAACCCGTACTCTCCTTCTCCGTTTCACTATCAAATTGACCGTTAATGACCGTTAAAAAAAAAGATTGTAAAAGTTACCTTGAATTAAAGTTGCTGTTTCTGGAATGTCCAGGATTGTTGTCGATGTCGATGTCATTAGGGTTAAGTAGCCTAGCGGCCAGAATAGGATCGAAAGGAGCTGGCATAGGTAGAACGGGTAAATCTTTGGTAGAGATCCCACGATGTTGCCGACTCATATGAGAATGAAGTGAATTACGTGACTTTGCAACGGTGCCACATAAAACACAACGGTAACCTGGACATACCGTGTGCTTATCTTCCAAATGTGTACGTAATGTATGCGCTGAACGGTAAATCTTACCACATTTTGGACATGGCCGTGGGTCAGTCGCACGAACTCTACTCGGCTCCATATCTAACATTACCGTTTAAAGTTACCGTTTTTTTATTTTTTATTTTTTTTTTTTTTATATAATGAAATTACCTTTATGATGTTGATAATTTTGGAATGGAAATGTCGGAATTGAAGTCGACTCTTCTTCTTCATTAAATCTCATCATCATTGCCATCGGATAATCTCCATCAGATCCTTCAGAATCTTCCTCTGAAAACATTAACTTTAATGTTAACAATTAACAATATAATTTTAACGGTAACATGTAAAAATTACGTTTCTGTTTGGTGAGTGCTTTGACAAGGATAGATTCTTCTTGTTGATGATCAGTTAACCCTTTGATCATTAAAGTTTGTGCAGCTTTAAAAAAATCAGATAAATTTTCTTGCGACACTTGAACTTCCCCGTTATAAATGAAATTCAATATTGATTCCATATCAACACTACGAATCTCTTTTACAATTATACTAACTGGACCACAATCACATCCAACGTGGTCCTAATACAAACAAACAAACAATTAATTTTTTTTTTTTTTTTTAAATACAATTTAACTCACCGTTAAAATCTTGTTGAAGAATGGGCTAGAGATGGCGAGTATAATTTTATGTGTATTGAATGAAACTCCATCATCGCAAGTTAATTCAACGTCAACAAATGTTTTCGATGTTTTTATACGTTTAAATTCTTCACTCATATTTTCATCATAATCATTCCAACGCAAACTGTAACGACTTTCCATCGCTTCTTCTTTAACATCTTTTAATTCAGTCATCCTTTTAAACAAAACAAAATTCCCCTCTGAAAAAATGCCACCAAAAAAAATCAATTAAAATCTTGTGTTAATTAATCCGCCATTTGTAAATTTTACAGTATATAAAAAAAATCAGTGTTACCCGGGTAGATTTCAATACACTTTTCTTGAACCCTTTTTTGGAATTAATTTTTAATTTAAAAAAAATAATAATGTTGTCACGTATGAATGAAGTGAAAATCCACCGTCGTAAGGTAATACATTTTTAAACCGTTTGCGCATGAAATTTTCATTTCGATCGATAATACTGCAGTACTATGAATAATGTAAGTATTCACATTCTTCTTCTTTTTTAAAATCTTTTTTAAATTTATTTTCTGTTTTCAAAGGGTTCAGCTGACTCGACATATTCTCAACCATCTTCAGACTTATCTTTAGACGAAGAACGGGAAGTTCTTAGAAGAGAAACTGAAAGACAAGCCATCAACCAACTGGAAAAGGCTAAGGTATTACTTTTTTTGTTTTTTTTTTAGGAAAAAAAACATACAAAAAAAATTAATATTTTGCAGTCAAAACCGGTAGCATTTGCGGTACGAACAAATGTTAGTTATGATGGTTCGGTTGATGATGACTCACCAGTTCATGGAAGTGCCATTTCATTCGGAACAAGAGATTTCCTACACATCAAGGTAACGTAAAATAAATAAAAAAAATAAATAAAAAAAATTTCATTTGTCACAGGAAAAATACGATAACAATTGGTGGATTGGTCGTTTGGTGATTGAGGATGGAGTTGAAGTTGGTTTTATACCATCGCCAATTAAACTTGAAAATCTAAGGCTTTTACATTCACAAGCTACAAGAAACTCAAAACTTTATGCCAACTATAACAAACAAAATTCTAACACTAATTTAGGTAATCATCATTTTTTAAAAAAAAAAGGGGATAGTAAAAAAACTGTTTTATAGATCACTATGATCAAACGACGACGACGGGTGGTGAAGGAGATTCGGATAGTTTATCAAAAATGAAAATCAATAAAGAAAAACGGAAAACATTTTTTAAAAAGCAAGAAAATATTCCACCGTATGATGTCGTGCCTTCAATGAGACCTGTCGTACTTGTTGGGCCTTCACTTAAAGGATATGAAGTCACCGACATGATGCAAAAAGCTATATTCGACTTTCTTAAACATAAATTCGAAGGGAGGTAAGTTTTTTTTTTAAACAATTTTTTAATTTTTTAATTTTTTAATTTTTTAATTTTTTAATTTTTTAACTTGCCTAAAAAGTATTTTTGTGTTAGAATAATAATAACGCGTGTGACGGCGGACATTTCATTAGCGAAGCGTTCATTGTTGAATAATCCGTCAAAGAGGACATTGATGGAAAGGACGACGAATTCACGGTCATCAAATTTAGCTGAAGTTCAAGCAGAAATTGAAAGAATCTTTGAACTTGCAAGAACTTTACAACTTGTCGTTCTTGATTGTGATACAATAAATCATCCTTCACAACTTGCTAAAACATCACTCGCTCCTATCATCGTCTATCTCAAAATCTCTTCACCAAAGGTTTTAACATGAAAAAATAATAAATTTTACAAACAAACAAATAATTTTAATTACAGGTCCTTCAAAGATTGATAAAATCTCGTGGTAAAAGTCAGGCCCGTTATTTGAGTGTTCAGATGGTAGCAGCAGAGAAATTGGCACAATGTCCACCAGAAATGTTTGATGTTATTTTGGATGAAAATCAATTAGAAGAAGCTTGTGAACATTTGGCCGAATATTTAGACATTTATTGGAAAGCTACACATCCTATCAATACTAACAATACTACTAACAATTTATTTACTAATCATCAAACACCTTCTACTTCACATCATCATCAACAACAACAACAACAACAACAACAACAACAACAACAACAACAAGAATATTATCAAAAACGTAATCAATTTTCAGATTTGGAAGAATATGATGAAGGCACTTTTGACCAACTTACTAACAATTGGAATCATCGAACTAATCAAAACTTTATTTAAAAAACCGGTTTTTCATTGCATGCTCAAAAATTTACTCACTATTAAATAAAATTGGCAACATTGCATCGCCATGAACTTCAAAAAGGTCTTTTTTTATTTATAAATCATTAAATTAACTTTATTTAAAAAAAATTTTTTTTACAGCATTTAAAAAAAACATTGATATTTATCTTTGCATTAATTGCCATCATCATCTTCATCAATTTACCAACAAAAAACAAAAAAGAAAATTTTTTCAATCTACATGATCTTTTAAATGGAAACTATTATCCTAACCATTTCAACGGGACTTGGTTCTCAGGTTTTTATTTTAATACACATTTATTTTAAATGTTTTTTTAATAATAATTTTATTTTATAGACAATGAATTTCACTACATGTCAACCCGTGGGGATTTAATGATCTACGATGCAATTACTCATAACAATTACATCTTTATACATTACAAAACATTCATCAAGGAATTGGTAAAACAAAACATTTTTTTCTTTCAAATTTTTGGTCAATAATAAAAAAATAATAATTACAGGGTCATCGACCTTACGAGTTTAAATATTCTCCATCATGTAAATATATTTTGATATCACATGATCCTCAAAAAATATATCGACATTCTATAGTTGCTCTTTATGACATTTACGACATCGTCAACAGGTAATTTTTTTTTTTTTAAACAATTTTTTTTTTTAAACAATTTTTTTTTTTTTTTAAATTTTTTTTAAAAAACAGAACGTTCAAGCCATTGGATAATGGTAAAGATCGTCGTATACAATTGGCAGTATGGTCAGAAAAAGATGAGCTAGCTTTTGTAATGATGAATGACATTTATCATTATGATCATTTCAATTATTATCAAGTCACAAACACTGGAAATCAAACGGGAATATATAATGGAATCACCGACTGGGTCTATGAAGGTTTTTTTTAACAAACTTTTTTTTTTAAACATTAACAGATGATTTAAAATAATTTTAAATAGAGGAAATGTTTGGTGGGAATGCAGCTTTGTGGATAAGTGGATTAAATATAGCGTACATACAATTTAATGATAGTTTAGTTGATTCAATCCAATATAATATTTATGGCGGTTATCAATATCCACAAACAATGTCTTTCTTCTATCCTAAAACTGGAACTAATAATCCAAACGTTAACATATTCATCTTTAATATCATACACAAAAATTCTACCAAAATCATCACACTACAAGAAAGGTAATTTCTAAATTTTAAACAAGCGTTTTACAGTTTTTAAAAACCGTTTAAAAAATCATTTAAAAAACCACCGTTTAAAAACTAGGATGCTGATAGGCTCAGTTCAGTGGACAAGTGAAGAAAAGTTGTTATTGCAATTATTTAATCGTGAACAGAATGAATCCTGGATTTTAATTTGTTATGGACAATTATGGGATTGTAAAACGGTAAAAAAAAAATTATTTCAAAAAAAAAAAACACTTTATAATTAATTAATAATTAATTTGTATAGATCCACAGTGTAAAAGAATCTAATGGTTGGTTAGATAATCAAAAAATCTATGAATATTCCCCACAAACTTATTTGATGCTAAAATCTTCAGTACAAAAAGATAAATTATCTTATAAACATATCATCACATTCAACGAAAATTCTATCGTCAATTTCATTACACATGGGAATTTTACTATCAATAACATCATTCTTATCAAACAGAAAATTATGTAAATCTTTTTTACTTTTTTTTTTTAATTACTTTTTTTTTAATTACTTTTCACTTTATTTTAGTTACTTTGCAAGTGGAGGAAATGAAGGCCCATCAAAGAATCATATTTTTTATACAGAAAATGGAACGATAAATTGTTTAACATGTAATTTAAATTGTAATTACAATGAAATGGAATTTAGCAAAAATTTATCTTACACTGCACATTCTTGCCTTTCCAATATCACAAAAGTTTACATTCTTTCTACCAAACAGGTTCGTTTTTTTTTTTTTTAATCGTTAAAAAAAGTTCCTTTTAAAAAGTTTTATTTTAATTTTCTAGCCTCAAAAGAAATATCGTGAATTTGAAAGTAATGAAAGATTGGAAAAAGCGTTAAAGAATATTTCTTTACCAATAACAAAAGAATATAAAATTGTTAATGATAATTTCACTTTAACGATAAAATTATGGTTACCATTTGATTTCAATCCAAACAACAAATATCCACTACTCATCGATGTGTACGTTTTCAATTACTTTTTTCAATTACTTTTTTTTTAAAGTTTTTTAATTTTTAATTTTTCTATAAAAGTTACGGTGGGCCAGGAAGTCAAAAAGTGACGGATAAATTGACATTAGATTGGGGAACAAGTTTAGTTTCATCTAAAGGAATTATTTATGGATCAATTGATGGAAGAGGATCTGGAAAACAATCTGATGAATTACTTTTCTCTATCTATCAACAACTTGGACAACTTGAAGTCTATGATCAAATTTTTGCTACCAGGTTGGACCTTTTTTTTTTCACTGAGGGCTCACCGTCAATCATCTACAAATCAGCGTTTTTAGTATTTTTTTTGTTGTTAATTAATTTCCTGTTTTTAAAAGATGGCTGTTAGAAAACGTTGTTTGGATAGACGAAGCTAAGATAGGAATTTGGGGTTGGAGTTATGGTGGATTTGTAACAGCAATGGTCATGGGAACTGATTATAATAATACTTTCAAATGTGGAATCTCTGTTGCTCCAGTAACAAATTGGGGTTTCTATGGTAACAGATTTTTTTTTTTTTTTCTTTTTCTTTTTTCTTTTTTTTGTTTAAATGATTTTTGTTTAAAATTGTAGATACGATCTATACAGAAAGATACATGAGATTACCAGAAGATAATTTAATAAATTATAATAAATCAGACGTCACCAATTATGTCAATAATTTCAAGAACAAAAAATTCTTACTCGTTCATGGAAATGCTGATGATAATGTTCACTATCAACAAAGTATGACGCTTGCTAAAGCACTTCAACATCATGACATCCTTTTTCAACAACAGGTTTTCTTTTTTTAATCTTTTTTAATTTAAATTTTAAACATGTTTTTTTACTTTTTAAAAAATACTTTTTAAATAGAGTTACCCGGATGAATCTCATGGATTGGGCGGAGTCCGTTCTCACCTTTATCATACACTTGAACATTTTTTAACCAATGAATGTTTCAGCTAAATTACAATTGTTTCAAAAAATACTTTTAATAAAAATAAGATTTATCTCATGAATTATTTGACCTAAGGTCACCAAAAATTCATGACCTCAATAAAATTACCTTGCATGCCCATGTTCCGTCATGTTAGCGCTCCACTCAGTTTATGACCTCATTTAAATGACCTAAGGTCTTGTTACAGATTCATGACTAAAAATTCTTATTTCTCAGAGTAAGTTCCGTCGTTCGGATCGATCTCATGAATGTTTTAGATAAAATACCCGGGTATTACGATCACACACACAAAATATGTATCAAAAAATTATATTCTTCTTAATTTTAATAAAATATTCACATCAACAAGATTTAAATTTAACTAACGTTACTAATAACAAAAATATCATCATACCTATCGTCTCTAAACATATTCAGGTATTCAATTTAAATTTTAAAAAAAGTTTAAAACTTTCTTCAGTTAAACACAAAAAAGTATTTGAGGATTGTAATTTTCAACTGCTTATCATTGATAAGTTGACAAATGATTTCCGTGCATGCTTCATTTTATATCAAGCATGATATGACCTAAAAAAAATGAATTGTTTGTTGCTAGATTCTGTTGGTGGTGTTGATATTGCTATTGTCGATATTATTTAATGGGGGTGTGATATTAAATATAACAAAGGATACATTGAAACATCGGATGGTCCATTTTTTATTGATTCGTCATGTTTGTATAACGGATCTATTAGGATCATGTTTTGTACTACCCATTCCTATCATCGCCATCTCCAAGGTAACAAACACAAACAAACACTTTTTTTTAAATAAAATGACATTTTTTTGAATTCAGGGAGTATGGGACTATGGTGATATTGTATGTACAATGATAAGTACATCAACAGCCGCCTTATGGACAATGCATCTTGTCGCCGTGGCTTTGTATAGAGCTGACCGCATCTTTGCACTTTGGCTACCTCATGGCAAATATCCAATACTCAATCATAAACAAATCAACTTACTATTGGTAACTTGCTTTTTAACCAACTTCTCAGTTCACAAAGTAAATGCTAGAAAAATTTTTAAAAAAAAAAAGAAAAAAAAGTTTTTTTTGAGTATAGGAATTTTATAAATGCAAATAAGTTACCAATTTTACCAGCTTCCATGTTAATTTTTTTTTTTAACATCATTGGGATAGTATCAGTGAAAGTGACATTTGGACTTTAAAACAGATTTTATCAAAATTATTCGTTATTATTGTCTGTCACGAAAAAGTTAACCAAATTTTGTCTTTTGTTAATCCGGTTAATCAACGGGTCATACTACCAATTTAAAATTAAAACTTTCTTTTGTTCTTCTTCTTTTGTTTCTTTCAACACTTTCAGATCAGACAATGATGATAAGCTCTCACGTTTCCATGATGTTAAAATGCTAATGTATTTGTTTGTAGGTGTTAACATGGATATTGGTGTTGATATGTTGTTACATGGCCACAAAATTATTTGGTCATACATTCCAACCCGCCTTGGCACTTTGTATACCAAGCGTTCCAATCGCCTTCTTTGTACTCGTCTTCTCTGGTTATTGTACCGCACTCGTCGCATGCACATCTGCTTACATTCTTACACATGCCATCAAAAAATACAAAAAGTAAGTCAACCATTTTAAAAAACAAACAACGTTATCAAGTTAACTGTTTGTTTGTTTTGTTTAGACCGACGCTGTTGAAGTTGTCGATGATGTTGATGGAAGAAAAGTCTCGTGGAGCCTCCCGGCGTGCATTAGGTTCATATGCAGTAAGTTTAGGTCACTTGATATTATATTTACCAGCCATGTTTCTAATTGGTTTAAAAGGTGGTAATTTAAATCCAACTATTGCTTTATTATGTGCAATCATCGTTTATTCTGAATTCATTGTACAACCAATCGCACTACTCGTCATTAGCCCTAAACTTAGACAGGAAATATTACAATAAAAAATTTAAAAATTAATGGCACGTTAAAAATTATTTCTTATTTTTTTTCTTCTCTTTACGGTCACGGTCTTTTTTCTCTTTCTCCATTTGACAACGCATCTCTTTTATCTTCTTCTTCAAACGGAACTTATCATCACCACTCACACCATACGATTTCAATTCTTTACTATCCATCAATAACAAACGATCACCCGTTATACTATGATCCATAAACGGAGGAATCAAATGTGACAGATTCATAAACAACAAATATTCACACACCTGAAACACAAAAACAAACATATTTTTTAATTCTTCTTTTTTATAATTTTTTAAATTTTAAAAAGTGTTTTAAAAAGTGTTTTTAACCTGTTCATTATTCCAAAGATTGGGTGAAATGTTCATCCATTTTTCAACAACGATTTCCTCTTCCTCCTCATAATTAAGAATTTGTTTAAGTTGCTCAGTCAATTGGTAACTTTTATAAATTGGTGAAGCTGATGATGGAGATTTTAAAACTGATTCTTTAACTGGAGAAATAGGTTCAAAATATAAACTTGACGATCTTGGAGATTCATAACGATAACTTGGCTTTACACTTTGACCTAAATTTTGACACATAACATTTTGACCTAAATTTTGACCTAACTTTTGACCATGCCAATCATCATGAACTGATTCAACACACCCTACTGTTCTCAATTCACTCCCCCCACCACCACCGCTTCCCACTCTGCTCCTCATTTTGGCTAGATAGATTTTATCTTTCCCATAGAAATTGTTAAGAATGTTAGTTTTGGGGATGGCATTATCGAATTCAAGTTTAATGTTATGTTTGGCGAGTTGATTTTCAAGAATAGAAACTTTATCTTTAAGTGTTTGAACAAGTAGATTAAGTGCTTGATAATTATTAACATTTTCACATTCAGATAATCTGACACTTAACTCATCGATTTTCAATTTATAATTTTCTCTTTCATTTGCACTCTCTTTCTCCAAGTCAAATAAACGGGCCTTCAAATCAGACAATTCTTTCTCACCTTCCGTCGCTTTCAATATCCAACCTTTCAAACTTGTACGCAACATTTCATACTCTTGCAATTCTTCCAACGTTTTTTCACTCTTTTCAATTTTTACACTTTGTTGTGGCGGTGGCGGAGGCGGGGGTGGCATTCGATTATTACGACGATCATCTCTTTCTTTATCTGCTTGTATCGACTGACGGATCAATAATGCTACTTCACTATTCTCTGGATCTTTCTCACGACCAATCATAAAACGAACCAAACCAGACGTCGTTCGCAATACTTGAGCTGCATATGACTGTGTCACTCCTACCAAACTTTTACCATCCACTTCTATTATTTGGTCGTTCACCTAAAACATTTTAAAAAACATTTTAAAAAAACATTTAAAAAAACATTTTAAAAAGAAAGAAACCATACTGACCATAATTCTGTTATCTTTCCCAGCAGCCCCCCCAATAGTGATAGTTTTAACAAAGATGCCTAATTTCTCCAGCCCAGCATCAGCTCCAACACCCATCCCAATAATACTTAGCCCAAGTCCTTCTGCTCCTTTAACTAATTCAACTGGAAAAACATTCATCTTCTCAACACGCTTTTCTAATTCATATTCTGCCGACGCTGCCACTGGATCTACATCTTCATTACGTCGGTCATACTCAACTGCTGAATGCGTCACAAACACCTACAAAAAGCAAAAAATTTTAACAAATAAAAAACATTATTTCAAAATAAACTCGAACCTTTATAGGACCATGATAAAATTTGACCCTTGAAGGCCTCTTGTAATATCTAGGGTCATCATCATCATCATCATCTGGGGGCAAACCAGGCACTTCATCCATCCAGGAATCATCAACCATCACCTACACACAAACACATTATTATTACAAACACATTATTACATAAATTCTATTTTTAAAACGGTCACCTCAATCTCAATACTCTCATGAAGTTGGACAGAAATCTCTTCAGAACCTTTGTCAAAATTATCCAACACCGTCACCTCATCATAACTATCATCAACTGACAAATCATTACTACAACGATCTTCAACATTCAACAAATCTTCATCAACATCATCCATTATCTTCAAGTCATCCCTTATCTGTACATACAAGATTTTCTCAACATCCCCGCTTATCTTCTCAGCATCCCTTATCTTCTCAGCATCATTTAGCTCTCCATCAACGCTTATCTTCTCAGCATCGCTTTGAAGTACACCAACGATTATCTTCTCAGCATCGCTTATCTTCATGCCACCATTTTCACTTATCTTCATGCCACCATTTTCACTTATACCGTTGATCTCCTTGTTGTCCCCCAGAGCTACTAGCTGCCCCCCCTGCTGCTCTGCCTCCAGAACTTGCCCTCCCAGCCCCCCGTTGTTATCTCCCCCCAATTGCCCCACTTGCCCTCCCAGTCCCACCAGCCCATCTTGCCCCCCCACTTGCCCCCCCACTTGCCCCCCACTTTTCTCATCTTTGACATTATCTTTAAGATTGAGTGTAGCATAAGAGATGATTTTGTTATCAGGAGTAGAAAAATTTTTGATCCAATTTTTTTGTTTTTCAATAAGTTCTCTCCCACTGACGATTTTTTTTTCTTGATAAAGTTCGGATAATTTTTTGGGTTTACATGGCAACGTTGGTTTATTAAATTTAATAGATTGTTGTGGTAAATTATTAACATCTTGTAATTTTTCAAATAATGCTCTTGCACTTGTAAATCTTGATTTATTATTTTCTACATTTTTCTTAACGAATTCATTCGTCTCCATGGCTGCACTTGAAAAATTTGTTTATTATATTCAAACTTCAACCACTTTATTCTTTTTTATATTCAACCAATAGGTGGCGTTACATGTGACATGCGTAAATAAATACAAGTTGCCATGGTTATATCTCAGAAATTTTATTCATATAAAATTTATGCTTTCGAATCTTGCACTTTTATGTACTCGAGAACTTGGTCACGCGCTGGAGAATCTGATCCAAAATCCTGCAATTTACAAAAAAAAAAAAATTAAAAATTATTTAAAAAAAAAAAAAAAAAACATTTAAAAAAACATTTAAAAAAAAAAAACCTTGATGACGACGGAAGAGCACCTGACGACTTTCCTAGCTTTTCCTTCCTTGTCGATTTTGCAAAGTCCGGCCCATTCTCCAAGTTTTTTATTATTGTCAACTTTCAACAATGGAATATTATGCTCTGTGCACAATGCCACCACCAACTTCTTGTACATCGCCTCGTCACAATCATCAGCCAACACACACATCAGCGCTTGACGTCTAATTATATTTCATATTTATAATGTCCATAGGATATTTCTTAATTTAAAAACATACTTATCCAAAGCCTTGACAGATTCATGAAGTCCCCTTGCAAGTCCATCACAAATCATTGACAATTTCAAAACTTCTTGAAGTGACTCGTTGATGTCAAATTCACCACCTACTTCGCTGCTACTTACTGCAACCTCAGCCACCGTCGTATCATCTCTATTCAAATATAATTAACATTTTATGGCCCAAAAATTAATTAACAAATATTTTCAAAAATAACTTACCCTTCTGCGTCTGACATCTTCAAGCAGAATTCCTTCTATAAATAATAAAAACTTGTTAATACAAATTTATTATCTTCAAAAATATTAACTTACAATGATTTTTTCAAGAGCACGTTTTCAACACACACTGACTCTGTAAGAATGGCCGGCACACACTCACACAAAAAATAAAATATCTAAACAACAGATGGCCATACTAAATACATTTTCTCAACTAATTTAACATCGTAATTTCAGTAAATTTGTAATTAATTTTTTTGTTTCAAAATGTTGTACGTTTTTCAAGTTGATACTGGGACGATGATAACATTTGACATGAACCTCGCTCTCGACAGGTAACTCCTCCCACTTTTAAAAAAACTTAAAAAAACTTTTAAACAATAAAAAAAGTAATTTATTTTTAAAATTTAGCGTGTTAACGTTGAAGGAGACGATTTGGCAAACGCAAAGAATTCCATTAGACCGTCAAGTACTTTTAGTTAGTGGCGGAGAATGTCTTGAAGTCACAAACAGAGTTTGCAATTATTCTGCAGGAACTGACACTAACCCGATTTTTCTATTCAATAAAAATAACATCGACAATCAAATTACAAACTCTAACAACATCGAACTTTATAATCAAGGTAAGGTTTTTTCTTTTTTTGACCTTCTTTTTAGACCTTAATTCATCATGATAACCTGTAGCACAAATCAGGAATTTTGTTAATGGCCCAGATCAGTCAAATGACCGTAAATTTAACGTCATATATCTTAATATAGTTGAGTATGGAAATAAAATACCCGTGGTTCTAAACGTAGATAGCTACGTTAAGATTGTAAACCGGTCATATGACCCAACGAACATGTGGGTACTTGAAAAAAAGGGAATTTCAACACGGTCATGAATATTTACGTGACCTTAGGTCATTGATGAGATAAAGGTAAAAAAAAACCACTTTATTATGTGTAGTTTCCTGTTTCTAGATTTGTTGTCAAGTCCAAGTCACGTGTCAGGAATAGAAATGCAGTTACAAAGTCAGTTGACGTTATGTTTATCGAATCAGCCGCCGACGTATTCAACTTTATTGACGAGATCCTCATTGGCCCAACAATTATATGAATTAGGAAAAGAGATTTATTATAAATGTGAAGTAATAATTCATGATCAACATTTACAACATCAAGGTTGGGCCGCCGTCATTGCAAATTTAGATGATATCGTCAAGATTTTTACAAATAAAATCAACGGGTTCAAAGATATTTTCAACATTGACATCATCAACATACAAATCAACAACATGAACACACTCATTCAAAGGTAAACGTTAAAATTTAAAGTGTAATTAAAAGTGAACATTTTTCTCTATAGTTTAGATACGGTGATATTAAATTTAAAAGAGTTGCCGTTATTGCCAAGTTTGACGACAGAAGGAAAGATGACGTTATTAGATTGGATCACAAGTCATGACTCATCAAATATTGAAAAATTATCTGAAAATTGTACAAAGGTCATTGACATTCTTGATCAACAATTAATTACTGCACTTGTCAAAGAAGCTGAAAACATTGTCGACAAAGCCAACCAAAATAACATGAAGGAAATTAAAGGTAAAAACCCTTATAAAATTCATGTCCAACTGTTTTTCTTTATTCTTGTTGTTGTGTAGGCCTCCCGAGCCGTTTGTCAGCGTTGGATAATTTATTATCGAGTAGTTCAAAGTTGTTGATAGAGCAGCAAGAGTTGGCTTCAGCGTTTGCCATAAATTCCTCACGTGCAAGTGATTTGAAAGATTCTTCGATTCTTCCTGATTTGTGTGCATCCCATCAAGAGCAGTTGGCGGTGATGTCGAAAAATCACAATCAATTAGAAGATATAAAAAGAAGATGTATTAAAGCGAAAGAAGAATTAATTCAAAATCTTAACACAAGATTAAAATGGGTCATGTTCATACAAAGAAATATCTCGGACATCAATTTAAGATTAACCGTCTATTTCCAAACAATCAAAAAATTCAAAGTCATGAACAATATTCTTACACAAATTTCTAACCTTAAAGATGTCTACATAAACGCAATCATTCAAACACATCAACGGGCATCTTTCTATCAACATTATTCAAAGGTCAACAATCTTTCAAAACATCTTTGTGACCTTTAATTAATTGTGTTTTTCTATAGGTCACAAATGAAATTGGTCAAAAGTTGAATGAAATGTACATGAAGCAATCAGAGACAGAAAATAATTTCAATGCTAAATATGGTCAACATTTCCTTATCGAGTGCCTTTTCCCTCAACTTAATCAAGAAACTATCTCCAATCAAATTCAAACTTTCAATAACATCACTTCAACACTTCCTAACGTAACAAACAATTTTATGAAATTACTGACTGAATTTTAACACTCACTCTTGTTGATAGATACCTGAGGAAGAATTGTCCTTGGTTGGTTTATCCTTGAAGTCAGAAGAGATGAAATTCACATATGGATTAGAAAATTTAGAAATCCAGTTGAAAAATGTTAAAGAAAATTATCAACAATCTCAAAAAGATTTTAAAGAAGAAAAAATTCAAAATGAAAAAGAAAAATTAATTTTACAAACCAAATTTAAAAATTTAGAAAATCAATTAGAATTTAAAGATTTACAAATTAAGGATTTGGAAATTCAATTGAATAATTTTAAAACTAATTTCAATTCTTTAAATTTAAAAATTAAGGAAAATCAAAAAGATTTCGAAACTTTAAGAATTCAAAATGAATTTAAACTTGCGGAATTAGAAGAAAAAAATGAACAGAAAATTAATGACCTTTTAAAAGAGGTCAATTTTAAACATGAACTTTATATCAAAAATATCAAAGATAAACATGAAAATGATATCGACGCTGTCAAAGCTAGAGTCAAATTCTTAGGAGGAAAAATTAGAAATCAGGAGGTACCATTTTTTTTTTTTTTTTTTTTGAAGAAAAAGGAAATTTTGAAGAAAAAATTTTTTTGAAAATTATGAATTTTTTTTTTTTGTAGATCCCGGAACAAGTGGAAGAGCCGGTGATTGAATCAACGGAAGATGTACCCCAACATGTGGTATAAAATTTGTATTTTATTTATTTAAAAAAAATTAACCATGACAACATATTTTTTTGTTATTATTAAAGATAAATCTAGCCTCCCGATTGGTTGGTGATATAACATTGTTGACTTGCCGTGTCGGTGACAATGTCTTATTTTATTGGAGTGATAAATATGAAGCTTTCGTTGCTTATCAACCTAATAAAAATAATATCCATTTTTTACATACTGATTCTGCTGCAGAGATTCGTAACCAAGGTAACTTTTAAAATATTTTTTAAACATATTTTTATATTAACATATATTTTTATATATTTAGATGATATAACAGCCTGCATTGGAAATGTTCTCGACAAAGAATTCTGCGTTGCTAGGCGGGTAAGTTAAATATGTGCATAAAAATGTGTGCAATAAATTAATAGTTTGTTTGCGCAGGCGCAGAATCGTTATAAAGTAGCAGAAGGATTTCATTTTTATCGTGTAAAGGTGAATGTGTTATCAAAATATTAAAGAACGTGAAGATTCTGACAACTTTTGGATTTCTTTGTCACAAGTTTGGCGATAATTTCACGGGCAAAATGTACAATTTTTTTATGACTCTTTCTTTTTTCATCTCTTAAACGGCATTGCTTTAAACAACCAACCAACAGCTCATCAACGTTATGCTGAATCCCACTCGACGTCTCGATGTATTTACTACTCTCACTCAACGCCAAATTTCTTCCTTCTACAAAAACAAAATAACATGAGTAACGATAGGCAAATATAAACGTTTTTTTTAAATACCTTGACTGGTCACTTCCCTGGCCCGTTCTAGGTCAGATTTATTTGCAACAAGTATGATGGCTTTATCTTGGGTCACTTGTCCAAGATATTTTAATATATCTTTTGCTACGTCATAACTTTCTCTGTCTGTCACGGAATATACCACAATGCAACCGTCAGGGTCATATGTTGACAAACTATTCTCAACTGACATCTCACTACTTGGGTGGTCAATAAAACTTATCTCCGATTCCAAACCATCCAATAACACCGAAACACAACGCTCACCAAAATCATCATCTGCAAAATCAATTTTTAAAACATTTACGGTTACACTAAAGTCACTATTTAAAGGTAACAGTAACGGTCACTATTTAAAAGTTAAAACCTTTTGTCGTGGAATAAGTTATATTCATACAAAATTTTAGAATTTAAATGTTTAGAAAATGGTTGACCCCCACGGGTAATTTATAGGGTTTATGAATTCCATATTTGACTAATGCACAATATATTATCCAAACTACCATTACAAAGTTTCGTGGCTTAAAAACCATGTTATCACAAACCCACTACGGTCATTTGACCCTCACGGGTCAATATTTTGACCGATATAGCCCATCTTCGAACTTGAATCCTACTTTAGCCCAACAAACCAGTGTGCAAAATTTGGGGACTCTAGATTAACTCTTTCGTGAGTTATGCGATGTACGGACGGACAGACAGACAGACGGACGGACAGACAGACAACGGTGATCCTATAAGCCCTAACGAACGGGCTAAAAATAAACGGTAACAAATAAAAATTAAATTTACCTAGTGAAACGTCATAGGTGTTGATGTATTCGCTGGTCATGAATTGTGAAACAAGTGCAGATTTCCCAACACTTGAATAACCAAGTAAAACGACGCGATACCGTGAACCGCCATCATCACAACATGACGAATCTATCGACCAATCCGAATTACACGACGACAAATCCAACGGTGACACACTTCGCACACCGCAGCTAAACAAAACAATTATTATCTTACTCATATTAATTCCTTTTAACATGAGTAAGATACACAAAATGTATTTTAACATGAGTAAGATATAGAAAAAATAGTACCTCCTTGATTTCTTGTAAAAAGTGTCTCCGCAGTTGATGACGCGATTATTATCGGTGATATTGAATTTGCGTAGTCTGTACAATTCTTCTTCATTTAATTCAGAGTTGTTACGAGACAAACCATTCAACGGCAAACTACAATGACGGCGGCTCACCACATCTAATCAAAAATTAAATTCATTTTGACCTTTTTGACCTTTTTTCCGTTTTCTTCATCTGGAAGAATTTAAAATTTCTTAATTGGACAAATTCAGATTTTTAAACGGTTTTTAAGTGTTTTTTAAACGTTATTTACGATAAGAAATGAAATTTCAAAATGAATAAAAAACCTTTAACTCTGGAATTTGGGCCCAATTATTTTTTTAAAAAAATATTGAAAAAGGTCACAGTAAAAGTACCAGGTAGTTCTAAAAAATTGGAAGTTCTCCGATGTTGTAAATGTTCAGATTTCCTCCTAGAAGCAAGAAAAGCTAAATTGCCAGTTGTAGGTGAAGTTGACCTTGATGACCTTGGTGAAATGGATCCTTTACTACTAATAAGTAATTGTGTAGAAGAATAAATTTCTTTTTGTTTCCATGGTTTATTATTTTTCATTTTTACGCCTATAAATATTCTCTCTCGCGCATGATTTTTATTGATTAATTTTGAAAGATAAAATCTGGACTTTGAATTTTCTTTATTTTTTTAAACTCCATTTTTGTTTGTGATGAAGAATCACGAACTTCTAATTGATGAGGATTTAATATCACCGTCTCTTTCGATTCGGACGATGAGGACGTTTCTCCAACTACTCGGTGATGAACTGAATCAACACTTTTCACTAACGTCTCCTATTTTAACAAATTTTTTAACATTTTAAGCATTTAAAAGAAAAGAAAAAAAAAATTCACCTTCATTTCCGCAAGTATAATTTTATCTTGTTTAAGTTTCCGATAAATATTCAACATCAATCCACTGCACATACCAGCCATCAATAATATACCAAGAAATGCTATTATCAAAATATCAGTCGTCAACTTAAAACGACCTTTCTATACAAATAAAAAACAATTTAAAACAATTTCAACAATAAAAAAAAACAATTTAAAACAATTTAAAACCCACCCCGATATCGCAAGATTCATCTTCATCATTTCTAAATTTGCAGTTAGGTATTTTATTACATTTTAATTCAAATGCAATACATGTTCCATCTGTACAATCAAATTCTTTCATCGGTGTACATTGTTGACCTACAAAACAATAACTCTTTTTAAGGTCATTTAGGTCAAAAAAAAGGTCAAAACCATTACCCACCCTCTTTATGTTCCCTGAAAAGGCTAAAATAAGCGTTGAATTTAGATTTGAGTTCCATGTTATTATTTTTGTTGGTATGGAAACCGGAAAAGAATCTGAGATGAATTTTGTTAGATTTGCTAGTAACCGAGTCAGCTTCACTTCCGCAAAATTGTTTAAGTCTTCCTTCGTCCCCTTCCAATTCTGTCCTTGACCCATAAACTTCAACAAAATTAAATGTGCAATCATTCGGCTTTTCTAACTCATAATCCAAAAATTGTAAATAAATTTTGGAATCTTCTTCCGTCTCTATCAACCAAGTGCAATCAACCGACTGTTGAAGATACATCAACTCATCCATTTGTTCTACAGTTAACAAAGACGAACCAATATGACCTTCCTTCTCATTCAAATATACACTTCCACATACACTTCCGTCACCTAAGCAACAGTAACATTGAATTTATGTATGCTTTAAAAAATTAAAAAAACATGCAAAAAATATACCAATTCCTTGAGCTTGTTGAACAAAGATGAATTGTGCTTTGAATCCAACATATTGAATATCTTCATCAGATTTAAAACGTAACCATAGAAACCGTCCAGAACTTTCAATATAACTTGGTGGTATATTTCCGCATATCTTTTGAATTAAACTTGAATATCCATATTGACCATCACGAATTTCCAAATAATCATATCTACACGATTCCTCGTACTCGATATTAAAATTCTCAAGAAAACTTAAACGGATCACGTGACCCATCGGTGCTATTCAAAATTTAACCATTAAAAACATAAATTAAGTATATAAAATATAAAAGATATACCCTCGATAACTTTGAAGCATTGAACGTTAGGTGGATAATTTTTGTGATAGTCCGGTGAAACGAAAGTGTCTCCATTTAAATTCAAATAAAAATGTTCACATTCTTCTGTATAATTTAAACTTTTACAATCTTTCAAAAATAAAACCAACAAAAATAAAATTATTTTAGACATTTTTTTTGGAACAATTCCAACTTTTTTAATGAACATCTATTTTCGTCTACACTTTTACATAGTGCCAGGTTGGCCGAGTGGTCTAAGGCGTCGGACTTAAGTTCCGATCCTCGAAAGAGGGCGTGGGTTCGAACCCCACATCTGGCAATACTTTTTTTTTCATTTTTTTTTCTTCAAAATTAATTTTTAATTATCACCCAAACCAAATAATGGTGACAAATAATTCTTCAATTCTAAATAACTTTTTTCTAACTCAACATTCAATAACACCAAATCAAAATTTTCAACCGTTCCTGCAAAAAAAAACAGACCGTTATATTTAAACCTTTTTTTAATGACTAAAAAAAACTCTCACCATAAAGAATTTCCTGTTCAGCAGCGTCTAATCTTTTTTGTAAACTGTCTTGATTTTCTGTTCCTCTTTTTTCCAGTCTTTCTTTTAAAACTTGAATGCTCGGTGGTTTAACAAAAACAAGACGAGGGTTCAACTCTGGAATCTTTTTCAACTGCTTTACACCTTGTACGTCAATGTCCAATATACAAATTCGACCCGACCTTTCCACATTCTCAACTGACGTTTTACTAGGAAATCAAAAAAATCACAAAAAAAAAATTCTTAATCATGTTAATATGTGTTAAAAAATGTGTACCTAGTTCCATAATAATTCCCAGAGAATTCGGCATATTCTAAAAATTCTCCTTGTTTAATATTTGATTCCATTTCTTCTCGAGTTATGAAATGATATTCACGTCCATTCAATTCACCGGACCTTGGCAAACGGGTCGTGTGGGATATCGAAAAACCAAACATCTCACCATACTCTCCCAACAGCTTCGTCAACAACGTCGACTATAAAAAATGAAATGTTTCAATTTTTTTTTAAATACTTTTTTAAAACCGTTACCTTGCCACTCCCTGACGGACCACAAAGAACAAGAGGCTTCAAAGATTTTATCATCATTGAAACTATCAATAAAAAACAAACCTTTTATACCAAGAAATTATGCAAGTTTGAAAGAGAAGCGGGCTTGTGTGCTGCAATATCATATATGAAGAAATCAATTACACAATGTGTTTTTTTTCATGTTGCCATGACAAGTTTTATGACAATTACTTCACCCTTTGAAAAAAAAATTAATTCTGTTGCATTTTTTTATTGAATTTTAAATGTCATCTAAAAATTCTTTATAATTTGAATGTTGGAATGAAAATCTTGGCATTTTGATGACAGGTTCAAAAAAATCACGTGTTGTATCAACCATGGTTCGAGATTTACCAATCCTGTCAACAACACCGCCACTGCTGACACCGCCACTGCTGACACCGCCACTGCTGACACCGCCACTGCTGACACCGCCACTGCTGCTGTTATGATTGAATATTTGATTATCAATCAATTGATGTTGTTGAGTAACGGAATGTTGTAGATTAGAATGTTTGTTAGTTGGCAGGACGACCAAAGCCAAAGACAAAATCAAGACGAGTAAAGTTGTGGCAGCTGGTACACCACAACTTTTATTATTATTATTTTGTGTATGTTGATGTTGGGCCAACGCTTGTTGTAAACGTTTCACTTGACATGACAACTTCACATTTGAAACTTCCAACGTTCGAACCTTCTTACTCAACACACTCTTCTCTTCTTCTATCTCAAGCACCCTATACAACAGCAAATTACAAATAACATATAACCATGGCAACAATTTTTTTTTTTTTTTATTATTTTTTTGTTACCTCTGTTGAAGTTTGTCCAGATATTCCTTTTTCCTTTTCCTGGAATCTTGGGCAGAAATTTTATTCCGAATCTTTCGACGAATCCTTTTCAATTCACGCTCTTCAAATTTCGTCAACGGATAATGAGACGGCAAACAAATCCCTTCCTTACTTAACAAACGATTCTCTTCATCTACACAAACAAAACAGACAAATCAACATTTTATACTTTTATATATTTTTGAAATTCATATTCCTACCTGACAACTTCAACTCTTGATATGGATTATCCAACACCGATGACACGCTATCCTCTTCACTCAAATCATCATCCATATCCAACACCTACAACAACAACATATTTACAACATATATTTACAACAACATATTTACAACATATATTAACAATATTGATACCTTCTGAACAGGTTTGAATTGAATGAGTTGAACGACTTTGAGTTCATTGTTGACATCCATGACTTCGAAATTGTCAAGAATAGCCAAATTATCTTCTTCAAAGAATTTCGGCTCTTCTTCTATTTTCGTCCCATAACGAATTGATTCCAAAAATTGATCTTGTAACAAATCATTCTCACCTGATGACACCGTGTTGTTCGATGACCAACTTTGAGGCGGCGATGACGAATCATAACGTTTATAGAACTATTCAACAAAATATTTTTTATTAATAAATTTTTTTTTAATTATTGTAAAAATAAACGTACATCTTCTTCCTCGTTGTTGGTGTCGGTCAAATTTTTAAAAGTACTAAATCCATCAAAATCTTTCGGTGAATTTAAAAAAATATCCAAAACTTCTTCTTCACCACCCAACATCTCGACCATTGACATCTTTTCAAATGTCACACTTCTCACCATATGCCAACCAATAAAAAATAACGACATCTAACGGATTGTTTGTTTGTTGATTGTTTTTAACATAACTTTCTCAATTCTCAATGCAAATCATCACACCCACTCACTGACAATTACACCCACTCATGCTAATCAACATCCACCTAACCCCACCCACCCCACCATCACTTCAGACCGCTTTTGAAAAAAAGCTGTATACATTATAATAAAAAATCAGATAAAAAATAAATGATGCCCACCCTGTATGTATGAAACCCTGGACAAAATTTTCTCCATGAAACACCCGGGTATTGATTTAGGGCGGAACCAGTAGCCATGACGATGATATTATATTTCTTGTTCTTAAAATTAATATTAGTATTAGGTAAATGTGAGCCAATCACAATTCCAATGTGTAAAAGCATTGGATACAATCTAACAACAATGCCAAACCCATTCAACCATGACACTCAGGTAACTTTTTATAAAAACACTCATTTAAAAAAACACACTTTAAAAAAAAACACTTTAAAAAAAAACACTTTAATAAAAACACTCATTTAACTCCCAGGACGAAGCAGGTTTGGAAGTGCATCAGTATTGGCCGTTGGTTGAGATAAAATGTTCAGAAGACTTGCGTTTTTTTATATGTTCCTTGTACGTCCCGATATGTATGGAAGATTATAAAGATTCCGTTCCAGTTTGTCGTTCGGTATGTGAAAGGGCCCGTACGGGTTGTGAGCCAGTCATGACCCAATACGGTTTCCAATGGCCAGAAAAAATGTCATGTGAAAAATTCCCAAAGTATGGAAACTCAATTTGCATGGATGAGAAAAAAGGACAACAACAACAACAACAAAATAATCAACAACAACAAAATAACTGCCGATCACCACTTGTCAAATTTAATGGCACCAAAGTTATCAACGCCAACAACTGCGCCATTCCATGCAGACTTTATCAAACTAACGAAGAAATCCTTTTCGCTAATTGGTGGATCACCATCATCAGCTCTCTTTGCGCTTTCATCACACTCACTACCATCATCACAACTGCCATCGATAATAACAGGTACATGTACCCTTAACAATTGAACAGAATTAACATTGTTTGTTGATAGGTTCAAGTACCCTGAGCGTCCGATCGTTTATTTATCCACATGTTATTTTATGGTTTCAATTGGCTACTTGATTCGTATAATAATCGGCCATGAAAATATCTCATGCAATAATGACATCACCAACTATCAACCTAATCATTACTGTACTACCGTTTTCTTACTCATCTACTATTTCGGAATGGCTTCTTCCATTTGGTAAGTTCAATGACCTCTAATGACCTCAATAATAAACTACAAATTGACCTCTCTAATTATAACGTAGGTGGGTCATGTTATCATTGACCTGGTATTTGGCAGCTGGTTGTAAATGGGGCTCAGAAGCAATTGCATCACATTCAAAAACATTTCATCTCATCGCTTGGCTAACTCCCGCTTTACCAACTTTCATCGCCATTTTCATCGATCAATTCGCTATCGACACTGACCCTGTCGCAGGAATTTGTCTCATCGGAAATCAGGTGACCTTTCTAAAATTTACTTACATTAAGGGCCAAATAAAATAATAATATTTGTATTATAGGACACATTTCGTTTGATGATTTATATTCTTGGGCCATTATCAATACTTTTAATCATTGGAACTTCTTTTCTACTCGCCGGTTTCATCGCTCTGTTCAGAATTAGAAGGGTAAAACAAAAAACAATTTTAAAATTAAAAAAAAATTTAAAAATTAAAAATAATTAAACAGGTAATATCGCAACAACAAGGTGGCCGATCAAAAACGGAAAAGTTGGAAAAGCTGATGATAAGAATTGGAGTATTTTCTGTACTTTATACTTTGCCAGCCTCGGCCGTAATAGCTGCAAATTTTTATGAAATCAAATATAAAAATCTATGGTTACAAGATCTGACTTGTACACAATGTCAATTCAACAACAACAACAAACCAATCTACTCTGTCCTCATGATCAAGTAAAAATTAACAAAATTATTATAAAACCATGGAAACCTTTATTTTTTTTTTAAAAAAAATTTAATTTTTTGTAGATACTTCATGAGTTTGGCAGTTGGTATAACGACGGGTGTTTGGATTTGGTCAGGAAAAACCATAGAAACATGGCAAATGTTTATAAGAATGATTTGTTGTTGTAAAAAATTAAACCAAGATAACAAAATGTCACATGTCTAACTTTTCTATATTTTTTTTTGTATAATAAAATTTTGTCATGCGCAAAAAAAATTCCCCTGCTGCTCATAATAAATAAATAAATTTCTTCAGAAATGGCAACAAATCGTAAAAGATTATCTCCTAGCAACAGTAAAAGTTGTCAGTCATTAGTAACCATGGCTGGTTTATATGATTTACAAGAAACGCTTGGTAAAGGTCATTATGCCGTTGTCAAGGCAGCACGTCATGTTTTTACAGGTGAAAGAGTTGCAGTGAAAGTTATCGACAAATCTAAACTTGATGAACAAAGTCAAAAATCTTTACTACAAGAAGTTTTATGCATGAAACTTGTTCAACATCCTAACGTCGTCAGATTATATGAGGTCATTGACACCACCAACAAATTATTTCTTGTCCTCGAACTTGGAAATGGAGACCTTTATGATCTCATCACCAAGAGTTGTAAGTCTATTCTTATCTTATTTATTCATTTATTTAACTTGTTGCTATTGGTTACACAGCGTCCGGCCTAGATGAAAAAACAGCCCGGTATTATTTCACACAAATTGTAGCTGCCGTTAGCTACTGCCATAAACTACATGTCGTACACAGAGATCTTAAACCAGAAAATGTCGTCTTCTTTCCAACTGGACAAGTCAAACTTACAGACTTTGGATTCTCTAACAAGTTAAATCATTAAAAACTTTTTATTAACAATTTAATTAACAATTAAAACAACTTTCTATAAATAGATTCTGCCCTGGTGTTAAATTGGACACATCTTGTGGTTCACTCGCTTATTCAGCACCTGAAATTCTTCTCGGAGATGCTTACGATCCTCCAGCTGTCGGTAATACAATTTAAAATTCAAAATTAACAAAATTAATAAATAAAAGTGTTTGTCTGTGTGTAGATATCTGGTCGTTGGGTGTGATATTGTACATGTTGATAGTGGGCAGCCCCCCATTCCAAGAAGCCAATGATTCAGAAACGTTGACGATGATCATGGATGTCAAATATTCTATCCCACAACATGTCTCCAAAGAATGTAAACATCTCATACAAAATATGCTACAAAAAAAACCTGAAAATAGAGCTAACATCAAAATCATCGAAATTCATCCATGGATGAACATGGTAACTCTTAACACCGTTATCTAACAACCCCCACGGGTCTCTCTTTGAATCCACAAAATTCACAAACATTTAATTATTTAACTATTTAGAGTTAGATTATGATTTATGATGTGACCTCCTGTGTCACCGTAGCTAAAAGCTATGGTGACACAGTGTGTCACCGTAGCTAAAAGCTATGGTGACACAGGCCCCTGTTGTGACCGTTCAGATTACAGAGATAGTATAAGCATAAATATTCATTCTTGATGAATATCAAAAGATTTTAGTCACAGATTTTTTATTTTTGTGACCAGTTGGGAAAAAACAATTCACCTTACTCTTTATGAATGGGCTTATCAAAAGTTTTGTGTGGACTTAAAGAAATTAATGAATTTTTGCATAGGAAAGTGCAACGTCCCCCCCATTGTTTATGAATTTCCAAAGTATAACGAATGAAGAGAAGAATAAAATCATCCAAGAAATGATAAACGGAAATATCGTCAACAACGCCGACATTGTCATTCAGTAAGTCTATTTTTAACACCCTTAAAATATTAACATTAAATTAATTCCCCTCTTAAAAAAAAAAAACAGATCTCTAGAAACGGATGCGTATAATTACATAACGTCGACATTTTATTTGTTGGCTGAAAAGTTGTTAAGAGAAAGAGACGCGGCGGCCGCCACCCTCCCAGGAAAGTTACGCCGAAAAAGCTCCTGTTAGTTTTTATCTTTTTCCATTTTATAGATCATCAATCTCATTTTTATCTTTCCATAGCAACCGACGAATCTGAATCTAATAACATCACTACATGCTCAACTTCTAACAACCATTGTACGTTTTTCATAGGTGTTTAATTACTATTTTTAAAATACATTTTAATTTAAAAAAAAAAACTTTTTTTTACAGCTTCCTCTGAACTTCCTGCACAAAAAAAAACTTTATTTTCGTGGCTAAAAAAATTAAAAATTAAAAATAATAATAACAATAAAATTTATAAAACTAAATCATGTTCAGAATTAAAAAATAAAATCGATTTTTAATCAATTTTTTTTTAAAGTTTTTTTGACAAACTCTCATTTAAAACATTTTTTTATTCAACCCCGTCCATCCGGAATCTAAGTCGTAAAATTGACCAAAGATTGGCCCATTATTCTATTAATTCATTATTAAAACATTTTAAAAAAAGCCGTAGAACTACGGGTTTAAATTTTCAATATATAATCTGCGAATGTGTGTTGTTAGCTGTTTGTGTTGGTGGGAAGTTTAAAAAATAAATTCGGCAGTGTTAGAAATGTCGACGAAAGATTCTGAAGATGAAGGTGAAGTTAGTTCAAGTGAAGAAGAAGAAGAGAAATTGAATCTTGAAGAAGGTGAATGCCCTGATGAAAATATTAAAATCATCAATGAAGATTTAGAAGAAGGTGAAGTCTCGGATGATGGACAAGACGCCGCCAAACCCATTTGCAGATTCTTCGGAAAAGGTTCTTGCACCTGGGGACAAAATTGCAGGTACGTGAAACACTTACTGTTTATGTGCACTTTTAAAAAAAACATTTTTTTTACAAAAGGTTCCTTCACCCTGGCGTCCCTGACAAAGGACTCTACACAATGTTCGAACCAAAAGGTAAATAACCTAATCTAACCTCTAACCTCTAACCTAATAAAAATGTCCTCTTCACAGCCCGCCCACCGCCAGTGACAGCATCTGTAGCATTGACGCCACCAACAGAACCTGTTGTAAAAACAGGTCTCTTAGGTCACGCACCACCTAACTATCCTCAGCTACCATACCAACAAACTATCGAGTCACCATGGGAACGCGGACTCAGACATGCCAAGGAGGTCAACAAAGCAAAATTATTATTTTAAAAACATAATAATGATTTTTTTTTGTAGATGATAAAAGCGAGTGTGAAACGAAAAGAGACGGACGTTGATTTTGAAGAAAAGAAAATGAATTTGAGTTTAGCTCAAGATGAAATTGATAAAGAAAATGATTATTACGTCGTCAGAAAACCTGAGCCAGACAACAACAAAAATAATCTCACGTATGCATTATTTAAAAATTATCACGTGATTATTATTTTTTAAATAATTTTGTTTGTAGTGACGAAGAAGCGGATGAAGCTGAGCATTTGCGTTTATTGCAACAACAAAGAGCAATAAATAAAATTGATCCAGAATTTGTACGTAATCGTGTACATCGTGTTCATCATAAAAAAAGGGAAGCTCCACCTCTTCATGACAACTTAAACAATGACTTGAAAAGAGAGGAGACGTTAGTCTTTTATTTTATATATTGAAATGTCTATTCAACTGTCTCACCGATTTTAAAGCTGATCATTCGATTCAATGAGACTGCCAGACATATAATTATATTATTAATAATTAATTATGTCTGTCTGTTTGTGTAGTAAAAAGCCCGAGACATGGCACGACCCATGGATGCGTACAAAATTAAAATCGGATTGGGATTCAAGTTCAGAGAAATCCATCAAGAAAAGAAATTCAAGTTCGTCTTCTTCTTCTTCTTCATCAACTTCTACTTCTTCTTCTAAAACATCAAGCTTTGATAACAACAAAACAAGAATAAGAAAAGCACCACCAAGAGATAATCCTAACAATGGTAACTTAACATAACCAACCTTTAAATCATTATTAACATTTTGTTTTGTTGAATAGTTCGGATAGCTCCACCACTGCCATCGAATGAAGAGTTTGGCCGTGGAAGGTTAAGATATGCTCCACCCCCAAATCAAGAAAGATTCAGTAGATTTGATCGATATCGTCAAAGACGGTCACCACAGCAACAACAACAACAAAGATATTATAAAAGATCTAAATTCTCACGTGATCGATCTTCTTCAACTTCAACTTCTTCATCATCAACAAACAGAAAAAGAAAAAGAAATAAAAGAAAACATTCTTCAGAATCTGACAACACCGATTCTTCTTCTTCTATCGAAATCAACAAAATCATCAGAACTGGTAACCATAGTGATTTTTCTTTTCTTTTTTATTTTTTTTAATCATTTTTGTTTTTAAACAGCACCACCACTCCCAAGAAAAATTGAAGAACCCAAAAAGTCACAGATTAAACTTACACTCATGAATAAAGTTGGACTTAAAGATAATAAAAATATCATCGACAAACTTGATGATCATCAAGAAGATATCCATGGTAACTCTTTTTAAACTTTTTTTTATTATAAACTTTTTTTTTTAAAATCTTTTTTTTTTTATAGAAATCGAGGAATTGCCCATTGAAGATGACGATGAAGATCGGGTAACTTTTTAAAAAAAAAAACACACATTTAAAAAAAAATTCCATGACAACCAAAAAAATCTTTTTTTGTCTAGGACATGTTGATGAAGCGTAAGATAATGAGTAATTTGGACCCAGTTGGTGGAACGTCGTCATCGTCAGCAGCGGTATCAAAAACGCGTCGTGAAGAATTGTTGAAACAATTGAAAGCAGTTGAGGATGCAATTGCAAAAAAACGGTCAAAAATTGATAAACATTAATCAATACTTTGATATGAAGCTGAAACACCCTAAAAAAAACATTTTTTTTTATCTTTTTTTTTTCATATAAAAATCAATAAAAATTATTTAATAAAAAAAAAAAAAAAACCTCAAGAGATTGTGGAGTTGACATTGACATCATTCGAAGTCTATTGACATGACATGGACGACACAATAAATTATTATCCAATGGGTAACAACGCTTTTCACGCTCATCCGTCAACTGCATACCACAATCCTACACAAACACACCATAATAATAATATCACCATGGCAACAAATATCAGTTTTAATAAAATACCTGACAACAGTAGCAGTCAACATGGAAATCTTTATCCATTGATACAACACGAACTGTTTCTTCCGTTCCCTTTAAATAAAAATTTTTATTATCACCATGGCAACCAAAATAATAATAATAATAATAATACCTCAATCGGTGTAATAGACTTGCCACATGCTTGACATATCGGTGCAAATAATGCGTGGTAGTCATTAACACAATAAATTTTACTATCCATATCAACTGTAAATGGAACTCCATCAAGACATTCGTTACATACACAACAACGAAAACAACCCGGGTGGTACGGCTTACCCATCGCCTGCAAGATCTACAAACACAAACAATGATAACACAGATGATAAGACAATGATAAGACAGATGATAACACTAAAGGTCATACAGTTTCCATGATAAGATGTCCGCAGATGTTGCATCTCTCCGCCGTTTGTTGGAATCCGCAGTAAAGATAATCTTCTTCGCAATAGACTTTCCCGTTCACATTATAAAAAGCTTTCCCTCGAAGTGCACGACCACAACAAACACAAACAAAACAATTCGTATGATACAAATTACCCATCGCCTGACACGCCTGACCTCCAACACCCAACACTTTATCACCACAACATGTACAAATACCTAAAACAACATATTTAACATATTTAACATATTTAACATATTAAACATATTTATTAAACATATTTTTATCAATTTACCGAAATATGCTCCAGTCTCTTCTTTAAGTGCCAACTCTTCTTCGATCTCTTTTGTCAACTCTTCCAACTTTCGCTCTGCTTCACATTGCTAAAAAAAAAGATTTTTAAACATTAAATTTTTAAAACATTTTTTTGAAATTAAAAAAAAAACTGTACCGAATTCTTATGATGAGTAACGACGAAAGGGAATTTTTTTCCAGTTTCGATTTCCTTGGCAACCATGGGTCCTTGTTGAAATCGTTTGCTATTGACAACAACGGTGCTAGGTCCATCATCAAGTCTTTTTAAATTCTCATATATTGGAGATTCAACTTTTAAATGATAAGGGGGAGGAGCTTTAGGAATATTTTCATAAATTGGACAAGTTTCCTTGACAACTAAACCACCCAAACTTTTCGTCAAATAATTCAACACAGATTTATCCATTTTTTTTCTCTTTATATAAAAGTTTTTAGATTCGTTGCCTAGGAGGCGCTATAACAAATTAAACCTACACAACAAATACTCCTACATAAACATAAAATGATATATGATGATCAATTATTGAAAAGGGAAAGTCAGTCATCATGTACAATCAACAACAACAGAACATCGACAATGTCGAAAAAGACGAAGGGTCAGAAATTTATGTTCTCGACTACTACAAACATAACAAACATCCTTACAAGTTCGTTTTTTTTTAAACTTTTTTTAAACTACAAATTATTTGCCAAAAAGTTTTACTGCTAATACTAATAAGCAAAATCAGCAAGCAAAAAATTTTCTGCAACACCTGCTAATATTTTCTGCAAAAAAACTATTAAATCTGCATTTTTTTGCAAAATAAAATTAACACATATTATTTTTCGCAAAATAAACAACTGCTAAAAAAAATTGCAAAAAAAATGCAAATTTATTTTTTTTATTTTGTCGCATAATTTTCTGAAATGTTTTTTTAGCGCAAGTGAAGATGACATGAGATCGTATGTAAGCGGCTACCCCCCAGGCAGCGTATTAAGCGAGCAGTCATCAGTTAAAACATCCCGTAAAGGGGGTGTGGTCGTGTAATTTTTCAATTTTTTTTGTTATTATTAACTTTTGTCTTAAAATTGTTTTTTTCTTCTGCAGGGAAACGATGAGCGCTCCGAATCCGTGTTGCCCAAATACCAAGGGAGTCTGCTGTCTTTTACTTCTCATCAACCTCGGACTTATTCTTCTTACACTCGGTTTCTCCATCGTTCTACAAATACTTGAACCTCCTTTCGTATGGTAATATCACAATAATTCACAATAATTCCCATTTGATCCCATTAAATCCCATGAAAATAATAAATTGTTCTATTTTTCCAGGTACTGTGGTATATTATTTGTTGTAGTTGGATTTGTAGCATTGTTAAGTAGTATGATATTTTGTGTTGGTATTTGTCGTGGTGATGTTGGTGATGGAAGATGGACTCACCATTGGTCTAAGCGTTTATCATTGTAAAATGTTGTGTTAGCCACCTTGACTCGGTTTTTGTCGGAGAAAGTTGCGTCTGCCTGCATTGCCCAGCAGTGAAAGTTTGATCGATAAATTTGTAGATATATCAAAAGAAGGTGGAGATGCGCATAAATAAAAATGGCAATTAGTCCAAAGAAAATCAAGGAAATTAGTAACATAGTAAAGTGGGTGTCATCTCAGGAGCCGTCGACATCCCATAGAATGGAGGTAAGTTAACTACGGCATAAATCATCCCACACACAAAGTCTATATAACATGCGGTGGTAATAATAATAGGAGAGTGAGAGTCCGTCCTCGTTGCTATGTTACGAGGAAGAAGAGGAGACTTTAAGTGACCGTTTACATCAAGGTCCCTCACCCTTGACGATAATGAGGTCACGTATGATCCGTCGTGTCATCTTGAACGTCGGCGGCTCCCGTCATGAAGTCCTTTGGAAGACCCTTGAGCGCCTCCCTCACACCAGACTAGGTCAACTAAGGGAATGTACAACACATGAAGGCATCTTGGAAATTGCTGATGACTACAATCTCCAAGACAACGAGTACTTTTTCGACCGTCATCCTAAATCATTCTCATCTATTCTCAACTTCTATCGAACTGGGAAATTACATCTCGTCGATGAAATGTGCGTACTCGCTTTCTCGGAAGATCTCGAATTCTGGGGAATAGACGAACTCTATCTCGAATCTTGCTGCCAACATAAATATCATCAACGCAAAGAACATGTCTACGAAGAAATGAGAAAAGAAGCCGAATCACTTAGACAACGAGATGAAGAAGACTTTGGAAATGGACCAACTGCCAAATACAAAAAATACGTTTGGGATCTACTCGAAAAACCTAACTCTTCTTGCCCAGCCAGGGTCAGTCATCTAATACTTTAAATACATAATAGTCATCTTATCTAATAAGATCTAATGTTTGTTTGTTTGTTTTGTAGGTGGTGGCTGTGATAAGTATATTGTTTATAGTGATGTCGACGATAGCCTTGACATTGAATACGATGCCTGATTTGTTAGAGTACGAGTGTACCTCGTTGAATGAGACGGTGTGTGAGTTGGCGTTATCGGATTTGTCAGTGGGTCGTTATAATAAAAGTTCGAAGCCTGAAGATTTGATTCAAGTGGAGAATCATTATTTGGCGATGGTAGAGGAAGTTTGTATAACTTGGTTTACGTTAGAATATGTGTTACGTTTGGCGGCGTCACCCGACAAGTGTAAATTCTTGCAAGGTGGTTTAAATAATATTGATTTGTTGGCCATCATGCCATATTATATAAGTTTATTTTTAATCTCTGCAAAAAAATCCCCCACTGCTCCACATGCACCCGATCAATTCGCGGACGTACGAAGAATCGTCCAAGTATTTCGTATCATGAGAATCCTAAGGATATTCAAACTTGCAAGACATTCAACCGGACTTCAATCACTAGGATTCACACTCAGAAATTCTTACAAAGAACTTGGGCTACTCATGCTCTTCTTAGCAATGGGCGTACTCATCTTCTCATCACTTGCTTACTTTGCAGAAAGGGAAGAAAACCCTTCTTTCGAATCCATTCCTACTACTTTCTGGTGGGCGGTCATCACTATGACCACCGTCGGATATGGCGACATGTACCCACAAACTAACATTGGTAAACTTATCGGATCCATTTGCTGCGTTTGTGGCGTTCTCGTCATCGCTCTACCCATTCCCATCATCGTCAACAACTTTGCAGAATTCTACAAAAATCAAATGAGAAGAGAAAAAGCACTCAAACGAAGAGAAGCACTCGAAAGAGCCAAAAGAGAAGGCTCCATCGTCTCTTTCAAACATGTCAACCTTAGAGACGCTTTCGCCAAATCTATGGACCTCATCGATGTCATCGTCGATACTGGTAACATATCTTTCACCTATGACCTATGATAACTAATTGATCTGAACTATGATTTGATGTAGGTCACAACATGTCCCAGGCGGATGCGAATAGCGTTGAAGGTGATACTCGAGATAAGCCGACGACGACGGGAACTGGATGCTATAAGAATTATGATCATAATTTGTTCTCAAGACATAAAAAACTTAAAGAAGAAGAAAATGCGGTACGACCTTTGACCTTTGACAGAAGTAATAAGCTAATAAGATTTGTTTGTTAGGTGACGAATAATAATTCTCCGAATTTGATTGATTTGCGCCGTCTTGAGAAGAATGAGATGTTGAGTGACTCATCAGAGGAGGAGGAGATTCCGCAGTCGAAGATGTTAAAAGGAAGTATGGACAGTTCGGATACATTTCAAAGCTGTCAGACACATCCATTCATGTCACAGGAGGACGTGCTCACACCTGGATGCCTATATGTCAACCCATTCGATAATAAAAACAATTCTTCTAACTCACTTTACAGCCCCAAAAATAAACCTACCAGATCCGCTTCCGGAGATTTCAACAAATCACCCAAAAAAACTAGATTCAATCAACTCAAAGAGGTTAATCAATTACTTTATATTAATTAGAGTCATTTAAAACTGTTTGTGTGTGCAGGAGAGTAGTGACACGACAAGCAATAACCGCCGCCCCTCATCATTCCTTCCTCCTAATAAAACTGCTTCCACCGCAACAACTAAATTACAGCACAATATCATAGGTAACTACAAAACACACTAATTATTAATTAGTGCTATTAATATTTGTTAATTTAATTTGTGTGTGCGTAGGACAACACAAAATAACGGAATACAAAAGGAAAACTATACTCAAAAATTCTAATGACTCATCACCACATCATCACATCACTTCTTTCATCGATAACAAAAAAACGAGCAATAATAAACATAAAAATTACAAAGGTAACAAAAGAAGGTCAAGAAAAAGGTCAACAAAATTTAAATGTTGTTTTTGTGTTGTAGGTGACAGAGAGTTGTCGTCGCCCTCGACGCATTCAGGGGCGTCGACGATTCGGCCAGGTACGGTCCTGACGGTACCCCCACCCGACGTCCTATTCGCCGACGACACAAAATAACTTTTATTTGCTCAATCAGTTCCGCTTCTACGCCTTCCCTTCAAGCACGTTCCGTTTAAATGCTCAACAAAAAAAAATATTTCGTTCTTCTTCAATGGTTGTGACATGTCATAATGACAACATTTATATCAACTGCTGTGCAGATTAATCTTCTAATAACAATCAATAAAAACAAAACTCTTTTTATCTCACCCATCAAACAACTCACCACAATATCACCTTTTCACTTTTCTCATCGCCATCAACCGTTTCTATTCTTTAAAATTAACAAAATGACTATTTAACACTCAAAAGGTTAATCCAGACGAATATCATCAATGCGGCAATTTCAGATTTTTTCATGCAACTTTGCCGTCCCGTTCATCTCAACATCAACTAATAAGGGCCCATTCCATTACACAACATTTCATCTGTCTGTCCGTCTGTCATTTTACTCATGAACGAAATAACACACAAAGCTCATAATTCATGTCACCGAAACATTTACAAAATCTATTGACTCTACATGGAAACCACATGGTAATCATAATCATTAAAACAAAGTTTGTGACTTTGTCAATTTTCTGGACCTTCATGCGAATAATTTAATTTTACATAAGCTAAATTAAATTTTAAAACTGTTCATAAAACCCACTATGATTGACCCCCACTTATTTTGTTTATTTCCATATTTGTCTATTAACATCTAAAGTACCAGTTTGAACATTTTGGCAGCTTTAAATCCAAGTTATAATAATACTCCCTCTACGGTCATTTGACCCCGACTTTATACTTCATTTTAACAAACTGGTGTGCAAACATAAATTTTCATAAAAGCCCTAAAAAACAGGCTAACAATTTTTAAAAAAAACACGAAATAAGTTAAAAACTGTCAATAAATAATTATTTCAAAAAAATCCAAAATTCTCAAAATAAATAACAGACAAACATTCTAACAAAATTATAAAATCAACATTCAATTCTTAAACTTTCCAGTTCACAGCCCGGAACACCAAATATATTATTCCCTTCAAGCCGTGTCCGTGTCCCTTTAATAAAAATAAGTTACCTACACCACAAAAAAATATGCTGTGAAGATTCTATCCAAAACCGTACATTTAAAGTACAGCGTGTACCCAAAGTTGCAATCGGGTGAGCGCATGGTGAACATGTGTACGCCGGACTTGATTCACATTTATTTACGTTTTTTTTAAGGAAATGCAACTGATACTAAAAATCAATACATTTTATAAAAATTTATCATTTATTCATGTTTCTAATATTCAACAACAAATATTAAGCAACGAAAATTTCAAATTATTTTAACACATTTTCTTCAAAATTTCACAACTTTTTCAAAAGAATTCACATTCACAAGAATTTTATCATTTTGAAAACATCAGTCAATTTTTTAAATAAAATTGAAATAAATTAAGAGAGACTTTCAAGCTAAATTATATGTTATTAATGAATTTTAACCCAAGAGAAAATCCCCCCAAAAAACAGCGCAACAAGACTACAAAATTATATGAGTAACGTCCAACGATTTATAAATTGGTAAATTATTGATGAACAACACAATTTTTGTGACATTTCAATAAATAAATGAAAACAATTAAAACAAGTATAAAAAAAATTCTACAATATCTACGAAAACCGATCCGAAATATCTCCTACTGAATTTTTATCTTTCTTAAATAAATAAATAAATACAGGGTCAGGTGTCTGGTAATAATCGACTTTCATCCTCAAATCAAGTCTTAGAATCTGTGACAACACGGAATTTTCATTTGGCCATGTCAAGTCGAGATCATTCGAAACAGAATGGCTAAAAATAACTTTAATAAAGAAAACGTAATTAACACCCAAAAAAAAACGATTCTTTCAACTGACTTTGAATTACTCAAGCACAAACTTCAATTTTATTGTTCAATATTCCCCTAATAAATCCGCTCACACAACAATACCAAACTTTTATAAATTTACAACCTTCACATGTCAAATTTTGAACGTGAAAAGAAGAATTTTTTATTTTATCATTTCCGTTTTTCAAAAAAAATTATTTTTATGAAGTTAACAAAATTACAAAACAAAATATTAATAATCATTTCATAATTTTTCTAATCAAAACTTTCCGTTTTTATCCATCGAATGTCTGTCACAAACGAAATGATTTTGTACACTTTTTTGAGACAAAATAAAAGACGGGTCAAATATCGGTTATTTGATGAATTGAAATAAAATTTCACAAAATAATTAATAAACTAAACGAAAATCTTCTTTGAAAAACAATAGAAATATTTCGAATAAAAAAAAATGTAAAAATAAACTAGTGAATTGGTTGATGAGGGTGAATTCCGATTCCTCATATTTCCCCATACAAAATTGTCAACTTTATTATTTCACCCCAGTTTGATCTGCTCATCTTTCATATCGTTTTTATAATTTCATCAATGTTTTTAACACACAAATCAATTTAATTAAATCTTCATCTAACCTCCAATTTTATTTAACTGGTCAATCCATCAAAATTCAATTTTTTCAAAGATGTCAATTTAATAAAATAAATTAACGTCAGAAAATTGAAAACTTACCGAAAAGTTGAAATAATGATGTTGAAAATTGGGAATAGAGATTTTAGAAAACGGGGATTGCGTGTGTCAGACGGAGCAAAATTTTGTGCATGAAAACTTGGGGTAATTTGAGTCTCTCAATTTTTTTTTGATTTTTCTTTTTTGTATTTATTTGATGTTTGAAATTATTTTTCTTTTATTTATTAAATTGCCAAGCTTTATTTTAAGTAATAAAAAAAATTGTTAATTCTTTGTCATAAAAAAAAGTAGTAAAAATAGTAATTTTGGAAAAGTAGTAAAAATTTTTTTTTCCTTTTTTTTTCTTTTTTTTTTTGTGTAATCCGGTCATAAAATAATTTCGAATTGCCCCAAAATATTTTAAAAAGAAGGAGGAGCATATTTTTTATTAAAAAAAGCATATATTTTAGGTAGAGGATATATTTTTACTAAAGTATAAAAATGTTGAACCTTGAACCTTTTAAAGATGGGATTAGATTATTCGCTTAGTAATTCTTTTGAGATATTTTTTGTATGAATATTTCAATAAGAGTTTTGTGTAGAATTGATAAATAGAGAAGGGGACACAAAGTCCCTCTCCTCTCTGTGACATTTCGGGACCTTTGGGATCATCAATATCCCTACGGAGATTTCTTTTCACAATGGTCAACAAACTGACCAGTTTTTCCCCCTCTCCCTATTTTTATTTTCTTTCTTTTTTAAAATAAAATATTATTGTGAAAAAGTTATCAAGTAGCCCCCTTCAATTCATCAACCCAAGATATGGTTAGAAGGAAAGAAATGTTTTGAGAAAGTATGCGCAATATTAATATCCGCCCCGTGTGAATAAATATTGATAAGAAGAGGTTGCTAGCCACTGTCCGCCGCAAAGGCTCTTTACCTGATTGGGCCATGTAGGCGGGTCTTTCTTCCGCATTGCAGATATTTCTTGTCTCCCATGTTATTAATACCCGTCAAGAGGGGGGAGAGATGACATATGGAATGAATTGACACGGGGTTAATTGGACACTGATTCAACACAAAATTGTGAACATTTGTCACTTTTTATGGAATAGATTTAATCAAGTTCCCCTTTTTTTGATTATATTTGCATCCATTTAATAAATCCATTTTAGAATTTCCCAACCCACATCGTTATTGCACACCCTACACTCTGGAGATATTTCAACAATAGACAATTTAGATAAATATTCATGAGCAGAGTCCCCTCTCTCATTTACATGGGAAAGGGATAGTCATTAAATCTACTGCACATGACAAGGACATAGATTTACTAAATCATTCTAGGGTCAAATCTATTTTGACATACATGATCATGATTAAACACAAGAGAGGGGAAAGATACGATTGACACCTCCGCCGTCTCTCCAATATCGATCCACACCTCCATGTTGAAAACAGATGACCACCGGTCAATACATAGACTTCCTCTGGTCAAAAAAATACAACGCATGACTGTTGTCATAGATACTAAAAATATAGAAAAAAGAAAAATAAGAAAGAAAAGAAACATTTGACAGGTCAGGGCGTCATAGGATATATTATTATTATTATTACGTCTCAAGGACTTTCTTGTCAACACAAGAAACTACTTTCCACCGATCTCCAAAAATGATAAAAACCCGCCCCCCTCGGTTTAAAGTTTACTGCTCCTATTTAAGGTCAAATGAGAGCAGGTGTTAAAAGATGCAAAATCATCTACAATAGAAATAATTAAAACAATAGAGAATCGTGATTTAACATCTGCTACTAGAATTAATTCATCAATATCTCACACAAAGACAAAACAGAGTTTTCAAAACAAAAACTCACTTGAGTGGGTGTGGGGGATGAGGGGGGCTAAGGGCCCAGATAATAAATGAAGGTAATAAAAGGTTTGTGATTAATGTACTCGTTTTTTAAGAAACCGGCTTTTGTCAACAGATTCGTATCTATTTTAACCCTATTCACACCTTTTTTTGGGTGGCCCCTTCAACACACACCTACAACATTCCAGAAGCTGCTATGACGATGCGGAATATAATCCGTGAAATGACGATCATCTTCTTTCTCAACATAAAATATCTCCCAATTATAAAAATGTAATTAATTTTTGTTATGAGTTAAAGTATCAAATTTCGATGAAGGGGGAGAAAAAGGATTCACGGATTATAAATAATAAAAAAAAAAGCCCAACGCATCACTAGATATCGGTAGTGATGATGGTATTTGGGCCTTGTCAGTATTGACCGGAAGGGGATTATTATTAGTGTCCCCTTCTTGTTGACAACATGAAATTATGAAAGCGTAGGGGAGAAGATCATAACTGGCCGTAGAAGAGAGCAAATCTTTTTTTTTGTGTATCCAGTTGGCTTTCAGCCACGCTCATCACAACTCCTCTGTCTCTCTCTCCGATCTCTTGTGTTCCGGCGTACTGTGTCTCTCTGTTGTAGCAGAGGGGGTTCAGCCCCTCCAGTGGTGGGTGGATACAACCCGTTTTTAATAACTTTTGAGCATGCCACTACACACCCACTACTATCACTACATTTAATATTTTTCATAACTAAATACAATGTCACGGAGAAAGCAAGCTAGACCAGCCAAAATTCAAGAACAACAAGAAAATATCAAACCTACCAAAGGTGAGTCAATTCAAAAACTAATTTTATTTCATTGTCGCACAATCCCCCTTTTATTATATATAAAAATATTCTTAATGCAAAAAAAAACCCGACCTGTCATTCCACTTCACTGCAAGGTCAATTGACAATACAAGTTTATATAAAATAGGAGGAGAGATATGAAAATTCATAACCTGATTGGACTAGACTAAAAACTCCCCCTCCTACATCTACATACAACCACTCTGTCATATTATTAATAACTTAATAGAGAGAGTAATAAAAATGAATTTTCTGAGAGGGTGAGAGACAGTTCAAGTGGATGATGAGAAACTAAACAAATGTCATTGATTTATAAGGGGGGAAGGGACAGTTTAATCACTCTTTTGGGCTTTGACCATCGGTCAACGTGCACCTGCCATCCCCTTCCTTTTGACAATTCTCAATGACCATGTCTGACCATTAGCTGTCAGAGAGAGGGGAGAGAGAATATTTCCCCTCAATAATAATAAGCCGGGTAAGATGAAAAAGATAATAAAAGATCCCCAGCTGTAGCTAAATTTAGTCTCAAAAAGGGGAAACTCGGGGAAACAAGAAATGTTGCGAGAAATGTTTAAAATTGAGACAATTGTTCTGTGCCAAGAATAGAAATCTGATTATTTTATGATCCCCCCCGTTAACTATTTATAGTCACTGGGACATTGCCAGATTTTTCACCGTTTTCAAATTTCTTTCGAAAAATTTCAGATCCAACTCCAAATGATGATGATGCCAATAATAATCTTAAATTACAAGGGCAACTTGAGAAGGTACTGTCAAAAAATATTTATCAAATATCCCCACTAGATTTAATACCTTTTTATATACCAGGAGGAAAGAGAGAAAGCCGCCGCTCTGCAGACCCTACTCGCTAATCTACAATGGCCTGCCGCTACACCAAACGTTACTACTGAAGCTCTACAAAATACAAAGGTACTCTTTTTTAATCTTCTTTAACATCTTTCTTCATTATTTTATTTATTTATTACTTTTAGGTAGCGGTGGCCCAATTTGCAGCGAATGCGTTGGCATCTGGGGCAGTTGGAGACAATGTACAAGATTTGGCAGTTCTTCAATCAACCCTGTTTACTCTACAACAGCAACAATTATTACAATTACAATTAATACATCAACTACAGCAACAACTCTCTGACACTAGCTCAAGAAATTCAGACGAAGAAGATGGTAACACTTTCTTTAATAACATAACAAAACTCAAAATAATATTTCCTGTTGTCACAGATTCCCCACCCCCCTCCCGCCCGCCGTCACCCTTAAAACAAGAATGTAAAGGACTAACAACAACATTACGTAATTCAAACTTGACAAGCTCTGATGGACTGAACCCGGCCTTTGCATCACTTTTAAACTGTGCTAATCAAGATCCTAATCGACCTCTTTCACCCGGTGGTCAACAATTATCCATCAATAATCAAGATGAACCAAATACACTCGAAATGTTACAAAAAAGAGCACAAGAGGTACCTTTCAAAATAAAATCCATTTTTTTAAATTTTTTAATTTTAAATTTTAAAAATCCCCCTAAAGGTACTTGACTCGGCATCTCAAGGTTTATTGGCCTCCTCATTAGCCGATGACCCTCGAAAGAAGATGAATTATGAAAAGGGTAGGGAGCCCTTTTTCAAGCATAGATGCAGATACTGTGGAAAGGTACCCTTTAAAATAATCAAGTCACCCCAATAAAAAAAAATTAATAAAAAAAATGTTGTTGACAGGTATTTGGTTCTGACTCTGCGCTGCAAATTCACATCCGGTCTCATACAGGTGAAAGGCCGTTTAAATGTAATGTGTGTGGAAGTAGATTCACAACTAAAGGAAATTTGAAAGTTCACTTCCAAAGACATACTTCTAAATTCCCTCATGTCAAAATGAATCCACATCCCGTCCCCGAATCTATGGACCATTTTCATCCACCTCTACTCTCAGGATCTAACTCGGGTGGTCATACTACCCCAGAAATACTTTCTCCACAATTCCATAATCCTATCTTCAGATTTCAACATACTCCACAGGATCTTACCATCCCTAAAGATGATCATTATTATGTAACCTAACTCTTAATTTAATTTAATCATTATTTTATTCTTAAATTATATAAAAATAATTTCAATTCCAGGAAAAACCGACTCAATCAAATTTCTCCCCGTCTCAATCAAAAAATTACTCTGGAAATAATTCTCCGATATCAAATGATTCAAATTCCCCTGATGAAGAATCTCCCATATTACCCCCTGAAAATAATCCACCGGACAATCCACCACCACCGGATCAACAAATCCAAATACACCCCGAATCCTCATCAGAATCCGATTCACCCCAAATAAATCCAACTTGTGATGAACACCCTCCAAATTCTCCTGACTCCCCTCAAATCCATACTGACCCCCACTTGTACCCCCCACATGAAATGAATTTCGACCCATCAAAAGATCCAGCAATCTATACAAATTTGCTACCTCGCCCAGGTTCAAATGATAACGCATGGGAAAGTTTAATTGAAGTCACAAAAACATCAGAAACTTCCAAACTTCAACAATTAGTGGATAATATTGAACATAAATTAACTGACCCTAATCAATGCATCATCTGCCATCGCGTACTCTCTTGCAAAAGTGCACTGCAAATGCACTACAGAACACACACTGGAGAAAGACCATTCAAATGTAAAATATGCGGAAGAGCTTTCACTACCAAAGGAAATCTTAAAACACACATGGGAGTTCATAGGGCTAAACCACCACTTAGAGTTCTTCATCAATGCCCCGTCTGCCACAAAAGGTCACAATTACATACAATATTTTTTACCTATGTTTTAATATCTATTTTTACATTTAAAAAAATAATTATCCAAAAACAGGTTTACGAATTCGCTGGTACTTCAGCAGCACATCAGATTGCATACGGGTGAGCCGACGGACTTGACACCGGATCAGATACGTGCGGCAGAAGTTCGAGATTTCTCTTTCACTGGATTCTCACCTAATTTCATGCATACTCCTAATTCTTTAATTAGCAATGACGATCAACAATCAATCAATAAATCGGACGACGATGACGACGACGACGACAACGACGAAGAGGAACTCGATATCAATGTCAGTTTATTTTCATAAATTTTTCATTAAAAAAACACCCAGGAAAAATGTTAATCATTTTTTTTTAAATCTGAAATTTAGGATGAGAAGCCGTCGACAAGTTTGGCAGCGTTGGAGAATCAAGTTCGTACAATCACGACATCATTTGCATCACAAATGTTGGGTCAAAATAAGACGGAAGAAGAAGCTGAAGATTTGACAAAAGATTCATCTTTGTCGTCCACACCGCCACCACCACCACCACCACCACCTCCACTACCATCAACGAACTTTGCACTTGATCTAACACCAAGGACATCAACTATATTCAACCCCTTCACGCACATTCATCCACAATCTCTCATAACCCCAACGACACTAAATTCAATCGCTAATGCCGTTCTCAACTCTACCCAATTCCCTCCACCTCCTCCTCCCATACACAGACGTACGTTACTCACACTCACTTATTTATTGTAATGCAAGGGATGCATATAATAATGTTGTTGTTGTTGTTGTTGTTGTTGTTGTTTGTAGAATTTGAAGAAGGGTATAATATGTGGAGTAGCCGAGGGAGTGCCTCGACGACGTGCCAGATCTGCCTGAAGACGTTTGCATGTAACTCAGCCTTGGAGATTCATTACCGGAGTCATACAAAGGAGCGCCCATTTAAATGCAACGTATGTGACCGTGGTTTTTCGACAAAGGTAACATTTCATAAATTTGTAATAAAATTTTCAGTTCAACACTGTGGTACCCTGTGTACAGGGCAACATGAAACAGCACATGCTTACACATAAAATACGCGATGCCACTTCCAACTCTTCCTTCGAATCCACTACAACACCAACCCCGCATGGACAAAGTGACAGCTCCGCAGATATCAACAAATCCGAAGATTCATCCCCTTCTATCAAACCTGACTCACCTTTATCAAACAACTCTGAGCCACCCAACAAAAAAATTAACATCGGTGGGGCATTTTTCTTTTTATTAATTATTTTTTAATTCATTTTTATTAATTAATTGAATGAATTGAAGGTTCACCAAGTGAAGACATGAAACACATGTGTAAAGTATGCACTAAAAACTTCTCATCATCATCCGCTCTACATATCCACTCAAGGACTCACACCGGTGACAGACCTTTCAAATGTAACGTCTGCCAAAAAGCATTCACCACAAAGGGGAACCTTAAGGTCACTTAACCTAACATAACCACACTTATCATCTTATCATCTTATCTATTGAATATATATATAATATCTATATAATATCTATATAATATCTAATTGAATAAAAAACAGGTACACATGGGTACTCACATGTGGACGAACGGGGTTAGCCGAAGGGGCCGACGAATGTCACTCGATCCACTCAGCGTGTTCCTACCAATCAATACCAATACTGACATCGAACAAAGAAATTTCTTTCCTTTCAATCTACACAACGGAAATGTAATCAATAATAATTTAATTATCATTAAATAATAGTTAAATAATAATTGTTTGTTTCAGGGCGAATTGGAGAAGGATTAAAAACATATCAGTTGAAAAGAGCCCTAGTCATAAGTATACGATTTTGTCCCTGTTTTTGTTTTGTTTTTTGTTGTAAGTGATGCCGCAAAGAAATGTTTTGGTGTTTTCTGTGATACTCAATGGCGGTGTCACTGAAATTTGTAAATGTTTGTCATTCCATGAATTTTGTTAATTGTCTCTTAACCGGAAGTATTCTCCAGGAGTTTCAATATATTTTTTATACGAACACTTCCGATTTAGAGACTTGCTACGTTTCAATAAAATATTCACACCTTTTACATGTACGTTGAATTCATTTACCCCGGCGGCTCAAATCTATTTATAGAAATCATGGGCAACCAACAGTCAGCACTAACAACTTCTTCTCTCAAACTTTTTAATAAAAAAAACAAAAAGAAAAAATATTACAATATCCCACCAAATGCAGGTAACACATTTTCAACAACATTTTTAAATCAACATTTTTAACAATTGTTTTTAAAGAGAGACCCTCACCACCATCCTGCCCAGAAGTTTTCCAGGATCAAGATCAATACTTTATACTTAGATGGGATACTTCCATTCACGATGGAGGATGCCCCATCATGGGTACTTTTTACTTAATTAAATTATTTTACACCCCCCGGTTTTAATAATCAACAAATGATTTCAAGGGTACGTTATCCAACACTTGGAACTTGGGCTACCTCAACTAGATACTCCAAATCAACAGGATGACTCAGAAGCTTGGTAGCATTTTTTTAAACATTTTTTCTGAAAGTAAATTAATTGAAATGTGTTTGACAGGTACTCGTCGGAGCCTGGGCAGATTTGCCAAACTGAATGCATACTCAATAATCTTGTTCCTGGTACAACCTACCAGGTAAAACAAAAGTTAAAAAGTTAAATAAAAATATAAAAAAATATATATGAAATTTTGTTTACAGTTCCGAGTTATAGCAGAGAATTTAATTGGTTACTCTTTGCCAAGTGATGTCTCAGATCCAATCGTTTTCGTAAGATTAATTTATAAATGAAATTGAAATTATGAATAAATTATTTGATAAACAACAGAATCCACATGGAGAACTTGACGATTGGTTCTTTGCTCCATCCTTTACAATATCATTGGATGATACCTACACTGCCATGGAACATGAAATGGTAAAATACACATTCATTAATTAGAAAGAATTATTTTCAAAAAAATATTTTTATTCCAGGTAACGTTGAGCGTCGAATTGAAAGGTCAGCCATATCCGATGATAAAATGGTACGATAAGAATGATCAAGATTTACTTGGATTGAACCCGAAAAAATATAAATCAAAATCAACTGGATTAAATAGAACACTTTTAATAAGTAGCGTGGAATTAGCTGATGCTGGAATTATTAAATGCATCGGATCTAACAAACAAGGATCTATCGAATCTTTTACTACACTCAACGTACAAGGTAACCATTTTCTAACCATATAACAATTTTCTAACGATAAAAAAATAAAAAATGATTTCACATAGCACCCCCAAGGATAAAAAGAGTACAGAGCCCAGAATTTTTACAAAATCCATACGATATGAATGAAAGAGAAGAAGAAAGGGTCAATACAATTGAAGATGATTATGAAGATTTAATTTTTCAAGCCGGTGAATTAGTTCGAATTAAATTCCTTTATTCTGGATCACCTAAACCAAATATTTTATTATTTCATAATGGAGACATCGTCAATCATGATAGAGTCATCACAGAAGTAATCAAAAACAAATGCTTTTTTTTAAATCATTTTTTAATAAAAATTTATTTTAGTTTACTGAAAAAATCATAACATTAAAAATAAATCAAACAATAAGAGAAGACAGAGGAGAGTGGATGGTAAAACTTGACAATATTCTTGGAGAAGATTGCACATCAATACTCATCACAATCACAGGTTAGAAAAATATTCATTGATAATTTATTAAATTCATTAAATTTAAAATATAAAATTATTCATTAATAATTTATTAAATTCATTAAATTTAAAATATAAAATTATTTGTTAGACCACCCTAGCCCCCCAGGGAAGCCAGAAATTCTACAATTAAGTGACAATACTTTATTGCTATGCTGGAATGAACCTGACGATGATGGAGGGTGTCCAATTCATAATTATATCGTCGAATACTTTCGGGTTAGAAAAAATTGACATTTACATTAAAAGCAATTTTAATAGTTTTTTGTTTACAGAGTGAATGGGGAGTATGGCTAAAAGCATTAACATCAAAAACATTAAATGCTAAAATTAAAAATCTTATCGGCGGATCAAAATATAAATTCAGAATCAAAGCCGAAAACTTATACGGAGTTAGCCAACAAAGTTTAGAATCTGTCGAAATTCTTATCACCGATCTACCAAGCACTAGAATTACTGACAATGGAGGGTATCTATTCATTTAATATTACAAATATGTTATAAAATGATCCGATTGATAATCTAATAAAATGTTGCTAGACTGATGATGTCAACTGTACAGGAAGAAGAAGATGAAGATCCCATTAAAATTAAACCAACAGAAATCAACAAATTGTACAACAGAAGTGAAATCATCCCTAGCTCATTAGATACAAATTATATCAAACGATTCATCAATGACGACGACGAAGAAGACGACAGCTTCGTCGAATATGATTTCGATAAACTACAACAAGAATATGAACTCGAACATTCTTCAAGCGATAACTCAGATATCAACTCGGACAAACCCTCAAACAATCACAACAAACTTTTCAACATACAGAACCAACTCACACAGGAAGAGATAGACCGGGAGGAAGAGGGGGACGAAGAGGAAGAGGGGGACGAAGAGGAAGACGTGGAGGAAGAGAAAGACGGTGATGAAGAAGAGAAAGACGGTGATGAAGAAGAGAAAGACGGGGACGGTGGCGACGAGGAAGAGAAAGACGGGGACGGTGGCGAGGACGATGCCGGCAGTGATGAGGAAGAGGAGGGCAGCGATGAAGATGTCATTCTGAAGGATGTGTGTGACAAAGAAGAAGAAGTTGAAAAAGTTGAAGAAAGTTCAGATGAAGAATATATGAAAGAGGATTTGGCGGTGATTGTACGAACGCGTCCGACAGTGTTGTCCCGAGTTGAAGATGGTTTTCCTAAACTGGGTGATAGATTTACAGATTATTTGACGATGAAGGTGTCAGCAAGGAATCGACGTATTGGAAGTTCTCTTCGCTCTCTCAACTCATTAGCTGATCGATCAAGTCGAGAATCTTCAATGAAATCTCACAGCAGAGAAAATATTCGAAGAATGCTCGACTTTGATGATGATTACACTAAACCAATCCAACCTACCATCATTGAACCTAACCTAACCGAACCTCCCATCATTGAACCTCCCATCATTGAACCCCCTACGATTGACCCCCCTAGGATTGACCCCCCTAGGATTGACCCTCCTACAAATAGAAAGAATGTGATGTTAATGATATTGTTGTTGTTGTTGGTATTGTTGTTGGTATTGTTGAATAAAAGTTGAAGGAATTGGGTCGAGATAAAAATAGAATAATTTTGAGAATCTAAAAATACACATTGAGCGTAGTTGAATCTAATTTTAGTTTTTTCCCCGACGAGCAAGAGACAACAAAAAATTCAATGCATTTCTAATGGGATCTAAATGTTGTAAATGTGAAAAAACGGAGACACGAAGGTAAATTTTTTTTTGAAAATTTAAAAAATAAAATAATTTTAATAGTGTTAAAAATGATTTGTTAGGATTGGAGGAGAGAGTATCCGTTATGGTGGATCATCATCAAATAATAATATTTATCCTCTGACGATAAGTGAAATAAGGCCAAATACATTTGTTCCACCTCGGATCACAAAATCTAAAATGACTTTAATAACTACACCGAATAAAGAAACTGTGGGTGGTACACCATTCTTTAATAGATTACTTGTTGACAGTTCAATCAAAGTTGGAACTAAAGCCAGACTTATCGTCGAAATCGAACCAAACTTTGGAAACAACAATGAAGTTCTTAAAGTAAAGTTCAATTCTTTTCATTATTAATTAAATAAAAACATATTCAACAATTTTTATAGGTCACGTGGTTCCGCAATGATCAAAAAATTAATAATGAAAATCAACAAAGATTTTTACACGGGAATGAAGGGAAATTTTATTATCTTGATATCAATCCAGTTCATACCGAAGATGAAGGAAAATGGATTTGTCTTGTCGAAAACTTCAATGGAAGAAATTCTTCATCTGCAATCATCAAAGTCTTGGGTAAAAAAACAAAAATAAACTAACAATTAAAAATATATTTTAATACAAATTATTTCAGTACCAAAGGCATATCGACCACCAGAATTCGTCGAAGGTTTAAAAGCAACTTTAACTGAAGCTGGAACTGTCTCATTAGAATGTAAAGTCATCGGGACTCCAACTTGTGTTTTAAAATGGTATAAAGATGGGTCACTTATAAAAGCTGGAGACATTTTTGCACTTAGAGGCGACCCTTCAAGTCTAGGTTTGTTCACGTGATTCAATTGTTTTTTTAAATATTTAAATAAGCCCTTGCAGTCGGGCTAAAAAATAATATTTTTTAAATAGGAATTTACAGCTGTGAGGCAATAAATTGTATGGGAAGTGTAACGTCGAGTTCAAAAGTTCACATGGGATGGAATTTGTCATCTTTGACGATATTAGAAGAATTGATAGATTCCAGAGTGAGAGTCGGTGAAAGACATGAATTTCATATAAAATTAAATAAAACGACGGACGCTGATATCAAAATCAATTGGTACAACAAATCAAATCTAATACAAAATAATGACAGAACAATTTTATCAAACGATGCAGAACATTTCAAACTTATTATTAATCAAGTTGAAGTTCAAGATGACGGAGAATGGAAATGTGAAATCATTACACCACAACAAAAAATGTCTTCTTCTTCAATACTTTCAATTCTTGTCCCCCGAAATTATAGAAAACCAAGATTCCTAGAAAATTTAAAAGCTATTCTCACCGATGAAGGACTCGTCTCTTTCGAATGCAAAGTAGGCAACGCTTTATTTTACACTAACATTTTAATTCTAATTTCTCTCTTAAAAAAAGGTCTGCGGATTCCCAACGCCGATATTAAGATGGTTTAAAGACGGATACGAACTCAAACCTGGTGATGTTTACCAACTTAGTGGAGCAAACTCTCTTGGTATATAAAATAAAATTTCAATTTAAAAAAAACAATAAATAAAAATGATTTATTTAGGAATGTACTCATGCTTGGCCCATAATTGTATGGGAGATGCCGAGTCAAGTACAGAACTAACACTTGATGATATCCAACATCAATTAAGTGACGATGAGAAGAAACAATTATTAATTGAAGGCACATCCCGCCCACCGAAATTCTTGAAAGGTTTAAAATCTTTAGAATTAAAAATCGGGGATTCTTGTGAATTAGAAATACAAATCAATGACCCAAGGTCAACTGTCACGTGGTTTAAAGATAATTCAATCGTAGAAGGAGAAAAATATCTCATTACTAATCAAGGCAATGGAATTCATAAACTTTACATAAAAAATATTGAACTCATCGATCAAGGAGAATGGAAATGCACCGGCAGCAACGAATACGGACACAGCTTCACCTCTTCAAACATTAAACTTGATATTCCAACTCATTTCAAAATACCGAAATTCTTAGAACCCCTAAGAGCCATCCTCTCAGATGAAGGAACTGTCAACTTGGAATGTAAAGTCATCGGTGTACCGGTATACAATTATCTCATCAACTACCTTTTTCAATTTCAACATCAACACATTTTATTTTAGGTACCAGTACTCAAATGGTACAAGGACGGTATCGAACTTAAAGCTGGCGACATTCATCGAATCATTTCAGGGGCAGATGGCACTTGCTGTCTAGGGTAAAAAAAAATCTTTTCAATTTCATTAAAATTTCATTAAAAAATAATTTTTTTAATTCTTTTAAAAGTTAAAATTAAAATGATTTTGTGTATAGTACGTATACATGCCAGGCTATGAATTGTATGGGGACGGTGAGCTCAAGTGCAGCTTTGCTTGGATTCGAAGGTAAAAAAGTGAAAGTAATATGAAAGTAACATAAAAGTAATATTTAAAAAACTGTAGATAAACTGCTGTCTCAGAAGCCACCGGAGGTATTAAATAATTTGACACGTGACCCCTCACTGTCGACGATATTAGAAGAGAGAAGCTCACAGATGGTAAGTGCCTGTGAAACCCCAATGGCCCATAATAAATCAATTGAAGAGGACATGAGGGGAGAGATCAGCTTGTCTATCGATGGAAAAGATATTTCAGTCTCCCTTTACGAAACTCCAGATCTTACAGAAAATGATGCCAAACAAATCATTGAAATGTTCGCGGAAGAATATTCCGAGTACATCTCAGGTAAAATGAACCCACATCAAATAAATCAAAATGCTTTTAAAATCTTGTTAATTTTCAGAGCACAACATCGTTCCACTACCCTCCCTACGTTTCATGAAGGAAACTTCCACCTCAGGTAACATAGTGATGGAGGCAGTTGTGATAGATGTAACTGATGATCCATTCGAGTCTGCAAAATCCGCTTCAATGGCAATCGTTAGAGAAGATCCTACTGAAGGGGATGTCGATGATTTATCAGATTCTTTTGAAAGCCCATTGGAAATGTCCAGTGAATTGGCCATTCAGTCAAGACATTCCATCTCACGTTCAAGAAAGTCAAGTGCCAAGAAAAAGGAACAATCTGAGGAAATATTCATCTCCGCAGAAAGTCAAACTTTTAACAAAAAAATCAACAATCAAGAAGAACAACAAAGTTTATATGCAACGGCTCAAAACAGCAAACAAACTTCAGAACTCACAGATAAAATTAATCCACAAGAAAATATTTCATTCAAAGATTCAAACATTCAACAAAATTATCAAACACAACAAAATCAACAAGAACAATTTAGTCAACTTGATACAATGCAAACACAAATCATTCAACAAGAATATGCAAATGAATTAAAATCAACCGGTGAACGTTTCATCGGAGTGGAAATGGCTGAGATGGTTCTTGAAGGGGCTGACACTTTCTCTGACATTGAATCTTTCTCTGCTCATGAAAAAGAGGCTACCTCCGGATTAAACGATGAAATACTCGGCGTATTACCAAACATACTCAAAGATCAAATATCATCTAAAGATAATTTCATCTCAAATAAGACTGATAACAATTTCTCCAATATCAAAGAAACTATCATCGAAGGACCAGCAGATTCAACAATATCAAATGAAAATCATGACAATAATATATCAACTGAAAAAGATACAAATATTAAACAAAATCAAAGTAAAAATAACATAAGCCAAATACAAACAAATGATGAAACATTAATAAAAAATGATTTACCCGAAACTAATAAAAACCAAGCTGGGGTGAAAATAGAAAATGCTGACGGCAAAGATACGAAAGAAAGAAATAAAGACGGAGAGGGAGAAAATATAAAAGATTATCAATCAAAAGACAAACCAAAAAACTTGACAAAAGCTATACAAACTCAACAAAAAGACACACAAGATACTAAAGCAAATCTTACATCCAACGAAAATGTTGGGACAAACAAAAATGAAACCAACGATGACACTTCTTTGGAGAAGAATATACAATATGAAGAAAATAAAGAAATATCTACAAAACAAATAATAACGGACACTGAAAAAACTTCTATGGGACAAACCACAAATGATAACAAAAAATATGAAGGGGAAATTAATACAGAGACAAATCTTGAAGAAATCAATAAAAACAATTTAAAATCCAAATCTATAACAAGTGAAAATAATAAATCCGAAATCAATGAGATATCAGACACTATTACACAAATTGATCACAAGAAGGCAGAAGAATCTAAACAGAAACTTACGAAAAATGATCAAGAAGAAACTGAAGCTCAGATTTCAAAGAAATTTGAAGCGGATAACAAAGATACACACGAAGCTAAGACAGAGGAAGCTGCAGCAAAAATTGAAGATAAAACCCAATCACAATGTAAAGATACTACTGAAACAGGTGCTAGTAAATCGGAAAATGACAAAGCATCAGCTAAAGATAAAAACAATTTAAAAGATGAAGCAGCCTCCAAGCTAGAAAATGAAACTAAATCATTGCTAAAGAAGAAGGAAGTTGATACAGATGTAAAAAAGAAGGAGAATGAAGCCAAGGAGAAAGTTCAAAATGAAGCTAAAAACGAAGTTGAAGCGAAAGAAAAAACTGAATCCGAGGCAATAAAGGTACAAGCGGAGAAGAAAGGAGATGAGACTAAAGAAATTACTGCAACTGAAAATAAGAAAAAAGAAACTGAGGCCAGAGATGCAGTAGTAACCGAAACAAGCCAAAAGGAAGCTGAGACTCAGAAAAAAGAAGACAAGGCTGAAAATAAACTACAACCTGATGCCAAAGATAAAACTACTGTTGAAACCAAGGCGAAAGAAGCAGAAGCCAATGCTAATAAGAAGGAAGAGAAAGATGAAGCCGAGATTATTAAGAAGGACACTGAAACCAAAGAAAAATCAGATGTTGAGGCTAAGAAGGAATCGAAAATATCGGCGAAGAATGCAACTGAGCTGAACGAAAGAAAATCTGAAACCAAAGAGAAAACAGATAGTGAGGAGAAGAAAAAAGAATCTGAAGCTAAAGAGAAATTAGAAGCTGGTACTAAAAATAAGGAATCTGAAGCTAACGTTAAAGCTAAAACAGAAATTGAGGCCAAAAATGAAGTGCAAACCAAAGAGAAAGAAGCTGCTAAGGCCAAAAAAGAGAAAGTTCAAGAGGAAACTGCAGCGGAGGCTCAGAAACAAGACATTCAAGCAAACAAAAAATTGGAATCTGAAACTAAAGAAAACCTAGAAGCAAAGCCTAAGGAAGCAGAAATTGAGGTTAAAAAGACAAAAACCGAAGCCAAAGAGAAAGTGATAACTGAGGATAATGAAAAGGAATCTGAACCTAGAGAAAAATCTGAGGAAAAAAATAAGAAAGACGAAGCTACAGAGAAAACTGCAGCTGATGCTTCTAAAACAGAAGCTGCTATGAAAGAGAAAGCAGCAGCTGAAGCTAAGAAAAAGCCAGTTGAAGATAATGCAGCAGCTGATGCTTTGAAGAAGGACACTGAAGCTAAGAAGAAAGATGCTGATGCCAAAGATAAAACTGAAGTTGAGGCCAAACAAAAGGAAACTGAAATGAAAGAGAAAGTACCAGCTGATGCTAAGAAGAAGGAAGCTGAAGCCAAAGAGAAACTGGATAATATAGTAAAAGCAGCAGTTGAAGCTAAGCAAAAGGAAGTTGAAGAGGAAACGAAAGGCGCAGCAGACGCTAAGAAAAAAAAATCCGAGTTAAAAGAGAAAACTGAATCTGAGGCTAAAAAGAAACTAGAAGCTGAGGCTACAAGTAAGGAAGCTGAAGTAAACGCAGCAGCTGAAACAAAGCAAGAGGAAGATGAAGAGAAAAATCATGCAGCGGCTAACGCTAAGAAGAAAGAAGGAGAAGCAAAAGAAGAAGCAGCGGTTGAGGCTAAAAAGAAAGAGGCTGAAGCCAAAGCGAAAACTGAAGCTGAGGCTATTAAGAAAGAAGGAGAAGCAAAAGAGAAAGCAGCCGTCGAGACTAAACAGAAAGAGGCTGAAGCCAAAGTGAAAACTGAAACTGAGGCTAATAAGAAAGAAGGAGAAGCAAAAGAGAAAGCAGCCTTTGAGGCTAAACAGAAAGAGGCTGAAGCCAAAGTGAAAACTGAAGATGAGGGTAATAAGAAAGAAAGAGAAGCAAAAGAGAAAGCAGTCGTCGAGACTAAACAGAAAGAAGCTGAAGCCAAAGTGAAAACTGAAGCTGAGGCTAAGAATAAAGACGCGGAAGCGAAAGCTAAAACTGAAGCTGAGGCTAATAAGAAAGAAGGAGAAGCTAAAGAGAAAGCAGCAGTTGAGGCTAAACAGAAAGAAGCTGAAACCAAAGTGAAAACTGAAGCTGAGGCTAAAAAGAAAGAAGCTGAAGCAAAAGAGAAAGCTGATGCTGAGGTTAAAAAGAAAGAAGCCGATGCGAAAGAAAAAGCAGCCATTGAGGCTAAAAAGAAAGAAACCGAAGCGAAAGAGAAAGAAGCTATTCAGGCTAAAAAGAGAGAAACCGAAGCCAAAGAGAAAATAGAAGGTGAGGCTAAAAAGAAAGAAGCCGAAGCCAAAGAGAAAGCAGCCTTTGAGGCTACAAAGAAAGAAGCAAAAGCGAAAACTGATGCTGAAGCAAAAAAGAAAGAAGCCGAAGCCCAAGAGAAAGCTGATGCTGAAGCTAAGAAGAAAGAAGTTGAATCTAAAGAAATAGCTGATGCTGAGGCTAAGAAAAAAGAAGCCAAAGCGAAAGAGAAAGCAGCCATTGAGGCTAAAAAGAAAGAAGCCGAAGCTAAAGAGAAATCTGATGCTGAGGCTAAAAAGAAAGAAGCCGAAGCCAAAGAGAAAGCAGCCCTTGAGGCTAAACAAAAAGAGGCTGAAGCCAAAGGGAAAAGTGAAGCTGAGGCTAAGAAGAAAGACGCCGAAGCCAAAGAGAAAGCAGCCATTGAGGCTAAGAAGAAAGAAGCCGAAGCCAAAGAGAAAGCCAACGCTGAGTCTAAGAAAACAGAAGCTGAAGCCAAAGAGAAATCTGATGCTGAGGCTAAAAAGAAAGACGCCGAAGCCAAAGAGAAAGCAGCCTTTGAGGCTACAAAGAAAGAAGCAGAAGCAAAAGCGAAAAGTGAAGCTGAGGCTAAGAAGAAAGAAGCCGAAGTTAAAGAAAAAGCTGGTGCTGAGGCTAAGAAAAAAGAAGCCGAAGCGAAAGAGAAAGCAGCTATTGAGGCTCAAAAGAAAGATGCAGAAGCAAAAGCGAAAACTGAAGCTGAGACTAAAAAGAAAGAAGCCGAAGTTAAAGAAAAAGCTGATGCTGAGGCTAAGAAAAAAGAAGCCGAAGCGAAAGAGAAAGCCGACGCTGAGGCTAAGAAAACAGAAGCTGAAGCCAAAGAGAAAGCAGCCATTGAGGCTAAAAAGAAAGACGCCGAAGCCAAAGAGAAAGCAGCCATTGAGGCTAAGAAGAAAGAAGCTGAAGACAAAGATAAAGCAGCCCTTGAGGCTAAACAAAAAGAGGCTGAAGCCAAAGGGAAAAGTGAAGCTGAGGCTAAGAAGAAAGAAGCCGAAGTTAAAGAAAAAGCTGATGCTGAGGCTAAGAAAAAAGAAGCCGAAGCGAAAGAGAAAGCAGCCATTGAGGCTAAACAGAAAGAGGCTGAAGCCAAAGTTAAAAGTAAGGCTGAGGCTAAGAAAAAAGAAGCCGAAGCGAAAGAGAAATCTGATGCTGAGGCTAAGAAAAAAGAAGCCGATACGAAAGAGAAAGCAGCCATTGAGGCTAAAAAGAAAGAAGCCGAAGCTAAAGAAAAAGCTGACGTTGAGGCTAAGGAAAAAGAAGCCGATACGAAAGAGAAAGCAGCCATGGAGGCTAAAAAGAAAGAAGCCGAAGCCCAAGAGAAAACTGATGCTGAGGCTAAAAAGAAAGAAGTTGAAGCCAAAGGGAAAACTGAAGCTGAAGCTAAGAAGAAAGAAGCCAAAGAGAAAGCAGCCATTGAGGCTAAAAAGAAAGAAGCCGAAGCCCAAGAGAAAGCTGATGCTGAGGCTAAAAAGAAAGAAGTTGAAGCCAAGGACAAAACTGAAGCTGAGGCTAAGGAGAAAGAAGAGAAAGCAGCAGGTGAAGCTAAAAATAAAGAAACTGCAGCTGAGGCTAAGAAAAATGAAGCTGCTAAGAAAGGGAAAGAAGATGTTGAGACTAAGCAACAAGCTGAAGCCAAAAATAAAGTAGATGCTGACGCGGTAGGGAAACCAGAAGATGAGACGAATAAGAAGACCGAATCTGAGGATAAGAAGAAAGCAGAGTCTGACGATGCAAAAAAGAATACTGAAGATAAAACGAAATGTGAATCAAAAGAAAAAGAAACGAAGATGGAAAGTGAAGAAGAAAATAAATCAACCGAATTGAATAAACGGAATTCGATATCGAAAGATGATAAGCCCCGTCTTGAAAAACGAGCCAGTTTGGATGATCCATTGAAAGTATCCGGTGTAAAGAAAGTTAATAAAATTGAATTGCAAAAACTGGGAGGAGTGAAAGAAATGAATAAAACTGAAGATGTCACAGAAGAAAATTTACCGGGTATTAAAGATGCAGAAACTAAAAAGCAGTTAGAAAATAAGGGAGAAACGTTAGAAAAGAATGAAAAACTAGATTCCAGTGTTGTTATGATTTCCAGAAAATCTTCGATGGTTAATCAGGGAAAAACTGAGAGTCCTCAAGACAGTCGAAAAAGCTCAGTTGACATTGGTGGGCGTAAAGATTCTGTGGCTAAAGATGTGAAAATTAAAGACGCTGAGAAAGCCAAATCTGAGGAGTTAACCAAACCTGGAGAGAAGAACGTTTCAGTTAAGAAATCTGATGGTAAGAAAGAAGAAAATGATTCAAAATTAACAGATAAAAAAGCATCAGTTAAGAAATCAGATAAAATGGTAACAGATAAGTCTGATGACGGTAAGTTAGAAGTTAAGGTTGAAGAAGTGAAAGTGATAACTAAGTTGGATGATACTAAGCCAACGTCAAATTCAGATGGTGGAAAGATCGAGTCAAAGGGAGGAGGGGCTGATACAGATTCGAAGTCGGATGACAGCAAGAAAAAGACTGAAGACGCCAAGCCCGCGGTAAAAACAGAATGTGCCAAGTCAGAGGACGGCAATAAAAAGTTGAATAGTGAAGATATTACGTCAAAGTCAGAATCAAATTCTGGTGACGTAGAAGTAAAGTTGAATTCCAAGTTGGAGCCTTCCAAATCAATTGATATAAAAGATACGTTGAGAAAAGAGATATCAGAGAAAAGTAAAGATAGACGTGTTAGTAATAAATTTGAGCAAACGACAGAAAAGAAAGGATCTTTGAAAAAGTCGATTGAAGAAAGTCCAATTGTCACAAAGTGTCCTGAGATGAGTAAATCATACGAAATTCGAAATGAATCTAAAGGATTAAAAGACGATGATTTATTAGTGAAAGAAAAGTTAGAAAGTTCTGATGATTTTAAAGAAAAGAGTGGAGAGAAATTGTTGGATGAATCGAATACGAGGATAAGTCAAAGATCAAGATCGTATGATCAACTACCGGGGCAACTGGATTACGCAAGTCGACGGGGTCTGGTAACGGTTGGGGGAACTTCAGACGCATCCCCCTACGTGAGAGAGGTGAATGGAATATTATTTTTGTGTTTGTGTGTATGAAAATAGATAAATTTTTATATAGGCCCAAGAGAGGATGGAATCATTGGGTTACGGTGTAAGTCGTAAACAATATCGAGATGATAGTAAATCCCGTCAGTACAAAAGTGATCAGTTGGATGAATTATCTGAGAGTGCTCCTGCAGTTCCACCCCGACTCCGTCGACAAATTTATCAAACCAAACTATCCAGTGAAGCTGAAGATTTAGTTTCTAGAACACACACCGCCAAATGTTCATCTTCTAACGTTATGCCTTCATATTTCACTTTACCTTCCGTCGGTTATTCGTACTTTTCTATGACCGTAAGTTTTTTTTTAAATTTTTTTTTTTTCAATTAGAAAAATAATAAAAAATTTGTCTTTGACTTTAGTCTCTTCCATCGTCGAATTCATGGCATCATCAAGATGAAACGGCTCGTCGAAGACGCCCTCGATTTAGTATGAAGCTACAGGATAGGACGACATCCTCAGGGACTCAAATGGTCAAATTTACATGTACGGTATTTGGACAGCCGGAGCCGACACTTCAATGGTATAAGAATGGTCTTCCAATATTCTCAGATAGACAAAAATATACGATAACTAACTGCCATGGGGTGGCCGTATTGGACATAAGAAACGCAGACAGAAATGTAAGTTTTAAAATAAGAAAATTAACTGGAGAGAGAATTGAATGTTTTTTGATAGACTGACGTTGGGGAGTACACATGTTTTGCGAGAAACTTTTATGGTAAAGCAGCAAGTTCAGCAATTCTTCGAGTTGTTGGAATTTCTGATGATTCTAGAAGTCTTTCTCGTACTGAATTTGGAACTTGTTCAATGGGTAAACCAATCCCAGTCAATTTTACAACTGACGTCATGGGTAAGTTAACAACAAAATTTTTTTTTTAAATAGTATAAAAAAACTGAATTATTTAAACAGAGACATATTTCCCGGAGGTGAATGAACTTGTATTAGAATGTCAAGTGAATGGTCATCCAAAACCAGAAATAATGTGGATGAAAAATGGTCAAACAATTATCGACTTTGAGCAAACAACATACGGAAGATTTAGAGCCGAAAATTGGGTCATTTTTGATACCGGAAAATGTAGACTTATTATACAAAGACCCAGAGAAAGTGACAGCGGGGTAAAATTTAATTAATTTCTTTTAAAAAAATGATCAACAAACAAAAAATTAACAATTAAATTGCTTAGGTGTACACATGCGTGGGAAGAAATTATGATACGAGTTTGGGTGGAAGAAGAATTTGTCTTACTGATGAAATTACGAAATGTGTCAGCGTTAAACAGTCAACTGCAAATGGTTTTTTTAAATTTTTTAAATTTTAAATATTTCATTGTCTCAAGTATTTTTTTCTTCTGTTTTTAGAGAATATTTATGCCGCATTGCCATACCGGGGTACAATAGGAAAAGTTAGTACAAACTTTGAGTACCAGTCACCGGATTTCTTAATAAAATTAGAAGATTCAAAAAAAATTCATATCGGAGATGATTTAGTATTAACCATCGAAATATGCGGTATGGACATATATTTTTTTAAATTGAACATATAAATTTTTAATTTTTCCTCATGAAGGTGTACCACAACCTACGGTAAGATGGTTCCATCACAAAAACTCGAGTTATCCACTGACACCATCAACTCATCATCGAATACTCAACGAAGCACCCGGCGTACACACTTTATTCATACCTCAAGCAAACGCTTACGATCTTGTACGTGAATAACTGATCTCAAATTTATATTTTTATGTTCATGACGGGTTTATTAATAGTCCACCCAACACCCTCTCTGTTTCATATAATTAGTAACAAAATCCCGCCATCTAACTTCGAATATAAATTCTACACCTTGAAATGATCTCACTGGATGGACTTGTTAACAAACGATTTTTAATTTTTAGGGAACGTACACGGTCCGTGTGAGTAATAAATACGGGAATATAGAATCGTCGATAACGGTGGCGGAGTTGATCCCAGGTTGTACGGAAAGTTCTCTAAAAATACTAACTACATTCGAAAAGGAGCAAAAGGCGCCGGTGTTTATACGTGAACCACCAGACGCGTTATTACTTAGATGCGGTGATGACTTGGTCATTGAATGCCAAGTCGAAGGATGGCCTCAACCCAATGGTTATTACATACAACATAATTTAATGATTAATGAAATGATAAATTTTATTTCTTAATTTAGTGAATCTGTACCGTGGTTGTCGTAATGTGACACTTCAGCAAGGAGCGTACAAGGAACTTTTACCGCATGTTTCTACTGATGATCAACAGACTGTTCGATTTACACTCACCAAACTTCAAATCACTGAGTATTCTTTATAAAATTATCACCTAAATAATCACATATGAACTTTTTTTTTATGAATTTAGTGAGGGATTGTACACGACGGAGGTTAAAAATATTCTTGGAATAACTAAATGTTTCACCAACGTCAAGGTAAAAGATGAAAGGAAAATTGTTTAAAGGAAAGTAATTGTTTTTCGTTGTGTGTGTAGATAAGAGACCGTGCAAATCGTGCAAGTAGTTCGATGCCAAGATTGGATCGTAATTATTATCCTCGATTGACTAGAGATTTGACGATGAGTACGAATTCATTGTCATATTCAATGGATTAAACCCGAGCTTTCTAGATTTTCAAAAACTTATTTTTGTTTTCGTGTGTAGAATTATTTTTGTTTTGTAGAGAATTAGATCAATAAATAATATTTAATGAGTTTTATTTTATAATTGAAATACATTTATGCAGAAGGCAAACAACAAAAAACAAAAGTTTAACAACATCGGGAGATGACACCTGAATTCCTGTCACCATTATGGCTAAGATTACCAGGCTTGATACGATCTGGCAGCTCATGAGGGTCAGGTCTACCCGGTGTCTTATTCAATATCGCCTCTGCTAATTCATGGAAGGCTCGCTCAATATTCACATTGTTCTTTGCTGATGTCTCCATAAATTTTACACCATGCTCACGAGATATCTAACAAAACAATTCATCATCTTCTTTTTCAGTTTAGCAGTAGTTAAGAAAAGAAATAAAAACACTCACGGCATCTCCCCTTTCTTTTGGTACTTGGCGATTCTCATCCATATCACATTTGTTACCTAATATCATCTTTTCTACATCTTCATTCGCGTGCTAACAAAAAATCTTATTTTAAATCATCCTCTACGATAAATTCCAAAATATCAATTTTACCTCGTCAATATTTCTGAGCCACTTTGCAATGTTTTCAAAGCTTTTTGAGTTAGTGATATCATAAACGAGCATGATCCCCATCGCCCCTCTGTAATATGATGTCGTTATCGTGTGAAACCTTTCTTGACCCGCCGTATCCCTTCAATTAATTCAACGTTTTCACCAACTTTTTCAAAACATTTTCATTAAAATTTAACTCACCAAATCTGCAACTTTATTTTCTTCCCTTTCAGTTCAATTGTCTTTATCTTAAAGTCAATCCCTACAAATTACACATTATTTTATTATCACATGATCATCAATGAAAAAGGTGTAACTTACCGATAGTAGAGATGAAAGTTGTATTGAAAGCGTCATCGCTAAATCGAAATAAAATACACGTCTTCCCCACACCCGAGTCACCAATAAGAAGTAACTTAAAAAGCAAGTCGTACGTCTTCTTCGCCATTTTTTATTATCAAACGACTAATTTACAATTTATTTTTTCTTATCTTCTTCAATTCAAGTGACTCAACCTCAACTAATAATTCCTCTTCTATTTCTGATCAACAGCCTCAGTTACAAGTCACTTTCATAGGGGACTCTCAATACCATCAACATCCACACCAACCTCCTATTCTCCTATTCCTAACTTTTCATTCCAACAAAGGGCCCGTTCCTATCAGTTCGTATATTACTGAACATTTACCTTAGAGGTGGATCACCAATAATTCCTCATAGAAATGAATGGGGGCCCTTAAAAGGGCAGTGAACCTCATTCAACCTTTCGCTTAGTCATGTCGCGCAGTCAATCATTTCAGCGCTGACCATTGAACCCTTTGGCCATGTCACCCGATTCAGCCCTGTCGCCCTTTAGAACGGTCATAATACCCTCGATTCAGCCATTTCTCATTAAAACAAAAATCAACTCTTTAATTCCCTTAAAACGTCTGTCTTTGCATTTATTTACGGGGACAATTTATTTTCAATTAATAATAAACATCTGTAATTCCTCATAGAAATGAGTGGGGGCCCTTAAAAGGGCAGTGGGTTGGGTATTTTGAAGGATTTAGGATATTATAATCTAGTTATTTTAGGAGTTCATTCTATTGAGATTTATCCTGTGGACGGACAGATGGACAGACCATGGCATCCATATAAGCCCAAAGCGAACGGGCTAAAAAATGACTAATCTCATTTCATCAATTGAAAGTCTTGAAATTTTGTTATTTTCAACTCGGAAATTTAGGCAACTAAGAAAAATCTTAATCTTAATTGTTTGATCTTCATCAGTTTTTAAATTAAAGCAGGTAAAGTTACATTTGTTAACTTTTCTCAGTCCTTCGGTTCGATAAAAAATAGACCCGGCGAATAAATTATTTTAAATTGATGAAATTTGATTGTCTGTTTCAAAAATAAAGAAGTCTGGAAAATATTTCTAATTGAATCTTATCTTACTAGTTAATATAACATTGCAAAATTTGTAGAAACTACAATTTCCACACACGTAGCAACGAACTTCACTAAAAATCCAGATGGGTCTTCAGGAATTTGTTTTAGCAATTAGGGATTAATTTTAGTCCAATTTTTAAAATAGCGATCCCTCATTGTTTGAACTAAATGAAACTCGATTAGAAGTAAATTGCAGATATTTTGTTTTTGAAACAGACAATAGTTAAAAATAGTTGTTTAAAAACTTGAGAATAAAATGTTTGATTATTTGGTGATTGAATTGAACTGCATTAAACTGACTTTTTCTAGACTAAAAAACACAAAGTACATAAACAAAAGATGATTTTGAGATGCAGATGTATTGAGGTATCTGAAAAGAGATTACATCATAGCAGATCATAGTAGTAGGGTTCCTCTGGGAATCAAAAGGTTCCATCTGGGTCGGTTCACAAACAATTCAAAGAAACAAGTCGGGAATCGTAGAATAGATTCCATGCAAAGGGGTTCAGCATTACTATAGAGAGGGGAAATTATGCCTACGTGAACGAATTTTACAGGACTCGTCCTACACTGACACTCACTTGATCTTCGCCCTTATTCAAAAAAATTTATATTTTCACAAAATTCTCACTTTTCAAACAACTTTTGATTATAAAATATAAATTTAGAATATATAAACATGAACTGAAGTTAAAAATAAAATGATCAAGAGTTTATTGAAAGCTTCAAGACACAAGTTTTTCATACAATCTTTATTTATCAATGTTATTAATTCTATTATTAGTTGGCCAATCTTAAAACAATCTTTAGAAATACTTTTAATATAAATTCCTAAAATAAACTAAATATTTATTTAAATACTCAGAGAACTAGATAATCCATATAAAATCCCATTGACAAACGAAACTTAAAATTTATTTTACAACCAACAAATAAAAATGGATGCATGAAATTCTCATGAAACCGGCTCATAATTCCGGTCAAAATATAAAAACATTGAATATTGTTTTTGTTTGAGAATTTGATGATTATGAATTGAGAAATGTTTATGTTGACTAATAATAAATAAAATTCATAGAATCGTTGAAATATTTTTTAAATTTTCGGACTAGATCTTTCAGCGGATGTGAAATACCCGGGTGAGTTTGGGTAAAATCGATAAATAAAGGAGGGATTTTTTTTCCTCATTTGCATCGTAAAAAAATGGCCGGTTTGTTGTCGATGGATTTTTCATGATGAGGATGATGATTGAGTTCTTCCCCTTATCCTCCTCCGTAAAATTCATTCCCAATATGTCACCCAATATTAAAGTGTGATAATCGCTGTCGTGATTTTTTCTTTTTTTTTTTAAAATGTGAGAATTTCCGTTGGATATTTCGTACAGTTGCATAGGTATTTGGAGGGGAGAATGAATTGGAAACGGATATAGAGATAGAAAAGAAAGGAGGATGTGTCAGTGCGAGAATATGCAAATCAAGCTTGCATACATGAAGAATGTAATATGTAAATGAGAGTTCATTTCAATGGCTTCTTAAAGAGAGACAGAGGGGAGACTCCACGTACACTTCGCTTCTATCTCTTTGTCCATTTCAAATCTAGTTCGTCACACCATACAGACGAGCTTTTTCAAAAAAAAAACTTTTATTCTAAAATATGCTAATGACTCGCTTTTCTTTTAACATCTCCTATGCTCTCTAACTCGGCATCATATTATGAATGACTCTCCTGCACCCGGAGCTTCACATAAAAAACTTAGGTGTCAAACAGCTCCCAGACCAGTAACGATCAACTCCAGCTCCTCAAATTTCCAATTTTAACAACTTTTTTCACTCAAGAAACATCAGAAATTGCTCACTTGACTCCGTGCGGGGCTATGTGAAGCAGGTAAGTTACCTTTTCAAATAAACTTGTTACTCAAACCCATAAACTTAAGCCAATACAAAACAAATACATCACAAAAAATCCAATCCCATTCAATAAACCCTCAATAATTTGTCAATAAGACCCTTTCACTCTCAATGGGTGAGAAAGGGAACATTACCTGTTACGTTTTACCTGCTTCTTACACACACACAGGTTACATATCTTTCACAACACCACAATTACAATAACATTTAGGAATTCAAATCATTAACAAATATTACTTTTAAATCTGCAAAACAATTACAGACCGTTTTTTAAAAAAAACAATTTTTTGATGCTTTTACAAACGTTTTCAATCTTTGACAATTTCTCAAAACAATATAAATCCGTCAGCATTTAGATCCTTTCTCAAAAATTGTCTTTTCAAAATTATTAGCAAGAAGTCTCAAAACATGTAAAAATTCTGCGAGGTTAGCTGGTTAATAACCAAACAAACAAATATATTTACTCGATTTCGAATTAATTTAGCGTTACCAAGAGCTTAGATTGCTGCACTACTAACCGCATAAACTTTTTTAATTTAAACAATGAGGGATCAGTATTTTTAAATTAGAAATTAAAATCCGTCAGCATTTAGATCATTTCTCAAAAATTGTCTTTTCAAAATTAGTTAGAAATTCAGATTTAAAAAATGTGTCCAAGATTTAAACTTCAATAATAATCGATCAAAACGATTTTTAATTCATGAGCGACTTTTCTAAGATTACAAAGATTTTTACAAAGTTTTATTGCAGAGAAATTTTAAATTTAATGCAGAGAAGATTTTAAATATTCTCATTTTCATTTAATAATTCCAATAAATATTTACAATCATCGTAGATTTTTTTGGATAACAATTTGATCAACAAACATAACCTGCAGTACATAACGATTTTAAAATTTCATCCTTCAATTCATAAGATGTCGGTTTCTTTGAAAAAATGATACAGAAATTTAATTTTCAGCAATTAATTTAAGATTATCGCATTGTAAAATTCTATCTTAGAATCTAAAAAGTTCACTTTAATAAGCATTAATGAAAAGTTTCTAATTGAAACAGAAAAAAATGTAAACTCATGAGTAACATTTTAAAAGCAGATTTTAATTTTATTGAATTAAATTTGACAATGCCGTGTAGCAAACTTCCAGGATATTTATAAAAAATTCTCTGCAAAACTGTTTTCCACGTATTTTTTTATTGTTTACTTATTTTTAACTTGAATGGTAAACATTGAAAAATAATATCCAAACTGTTTTGTGTGTATTTAAATTCCTTCACAATTTATATTTTAATAGTACGATCAAATTTTATTTCATTGTTTAAATTGAATGAATAATTTTCAAGACGTTAATGCTGCCAAAAGTTTAAATGTTATGAAAACATTGAAATGTTTGTAAAAAAACTTTATTGAATGGGTAATTTCTAAAAAAGAAAAGTTTAAATTTATATTTAAAACGGGCTAAAAACGACGGTTGATTTTGGTTGAGTTTTTATGAAGTTTTAAAAACCGTTGGTTATTAAAGGATAATAGAAAGTGGAAGTGGTGTAAAATTACTGGACATATGGGTTGTATGAGTTGATGAGAGGAAGAGTGGCCAGCATGATGTCTTTGAGATCATTTAAGGATATTCAAATTTGTTGATAAGAATTATAAAGAGAATCTGAATACAATTTTTTTTTGGTATTCAAATATTAAACGCAGATGTCCAGCCAAGAGTTTACAAAGGTTTTTTTTCATATCTCTTTGACATAATTAGGTCAAACTCATCATGTGTTCTTAGATTATTCAAATGAACTCGTATATTATATTTGAGCTGGAGGGTATTGAAACATATGTCCAGTGAAACCACCTTTCTGTGGTGTTCCTCGGGTACATGCAATCAGCAATTAATACGCCACAGCCGTACACATTTTTTATTTTTATAATATTCTTGAAATGAAAAAAATTTCATCCGGTGCTTGAAAGCCAGGATATCTGAGTACGTGATTCTCATGCTTAATGTAAACATTTAAAGCAAACAGCAAAATAAAAACGGTGTTCAGGCTTGTCCAGCTGGTTAGACGAACTACTTTCATAATTCGATAAACTCATATGTGCTAACCACCTTCGTAATCATAATGTTCTTGGGCAGAGAGACAAATGGGGCTGCTGATCCCTGGGTGTGGTGTAGGTGGATAAAATGTACGTGATCTGACTAAACCTTACCAAATTATTTAACAGACAAAGCGTCTTTCTGCCAGGAAACAAGCCACACTGAATACTAAATACAATCCAATAACAAAAATCTACAAAATATTGATCACTTTGGACAAAAAATACTTTTCTCTCCCTCGTAGATTTTTTGGGGTAAAATGTCTAGGAATTAGGGAAAAGGGTGGAGAGTCTGTCAATGAAAGGAGGTCTGTCGTACTTCCCCTCCGGTCCTTTTGCCAATCCAAACTTCTCTTACTTCAGCTACAAACATACGAACCAATCAATCCTTTCCCCCTTTTTTTTAGTCAATTTTTTTTTATAGAAAAAAAAATCAATCCTTTATTGAGTTATTCAAGTCTTTGTCATATCCTCAGCAGTACAAATTTCCTTAGTAAAAATAACACATAGCTATCACATGGGAATCTTTCTAATATTTTGTCTTTTAAATTGGATAATCATCTCAGTTTTACAACATGCAATTTTTAAACCTCTGTATAATAATAATAAATAATGATACGAAATGCTGTTATAAAAAAAAAGTTTTCTAGTATTGCAGAGTGTGTATAATATTGTTATGGTTCGAGTATCCGTGTGTGTGTCGATTCCTGGGGACGTTGAGCCTGGTTTCGGTAGATAGAGCTCTCTGGAGCTGAAAGGGTTGGGGAATGAATCTGATTATGTGATATCAAACTTGCATAAAGTTCAGAGAGAGGTCAGCTTTAAAAAAGTGTCGGCATAAGGGAGACGGAGAGAGAAAGGTTTTCACAAGGGGATGTTAATAAAGAAGAAAGGGTTACGGCGTGAAAGAGCTCTCGTCGGTCGAGCCATTTCAGAGATCTTTTTACATATCCTTTTTGACTGATAATGCATATGCATAAACCCTTTTATCTCTCAGAGACTTCTTTCGATGATGCGTGTAAAAATTTATAACCTTCCTTCTCAAAAGGATACTATGACCATATTTTATATACCACCACCGATTTATTTCTTATACAATATGTTCACATGTAATTTTACATTTAAATCATCATTTGCATTTATTTTAAACATTCTAAAAATATTCACAAAATATTCACACTCTCAGCAAATTCAGACAATTTCAATCAAATCTTTAAATACAATATCAAACCAAAGGCTACAGATTTTATCCTCAGATGGTAAATCATTTTCTTCTGTGACCATCCCGTAAAGAAACAAGGTGCAACAGAGCAACTTATGCACAAAATATCACACACACCCACTATACTACCCACGAACACCCGTGGATTATAAATGAGCTTGCCCTCCAGACAATTTCATGACTTTTAACAATTCAACAAATCCATGCCGTTATTGAACTTTTTTATTAGCATTCTGCAAAAATTCAAAATACAATTCAAACATTCAACATACATTTCAAACATCTTTCAAACATATTTTTATATTACTATACTACTAATTTTGCTACTGGATCTGTAAATGAGGTCTGTCTAAATAAACGATACAATTATCTTGTTCTACAAGAACAAATTATAACAATTACAAATAAAACAAGTATCACATCAATCTTGATTAATGAATACACATTTCTCGTGCTTAAAAATAGTTCAACATTCTTTAAATGAATGCGTTTAAAATTCAATACATTCAATTAAATCAACAATTTACTTTTTTTCTTCTTTGAAAATGAACTCATAATCAGAAATAACAATTTTGCATTAAAAAACTAAAAATTTAGCATAAGCTACACATAAAACAGTTTGCAGAATGTGTAAAAGTAATTACTTTATCCTTCTGGTCAATTAAATTCAATCTTTTTGACTATCAGACTTTTAACTAAAGCTGACTTGATAACTATTATCAACAAACCGGTTGTTAGAACTCTGCAATTTATTATTACGTCCATTGGTTTGATACTAGACATTTAAGTTACGTCTCTTAGTTAGATCCTAGATCTTAAATTACTGAGAGAAACGTTTTTTTTAAATCGTTTCAAGATTAGTTCAGTCACAAAATCGTTTACACAAATATATTTAGCCACTTTTTACAACACTATAGTTTTTTACAAATTATTTGCCGAAATTTACACAAAATACAACTGTCATTTTTGATTTAAAAAGGAACTTGGAATATAAGTTTGGTTAGAACAATTTTAATTCAAATATTGCAATTAAGTTTCAATTGTACCATTTTTATCTTTAAAAAAATTACCATTGTTATTATGAAGAATAAGTTTCAATTCGTTTATATAATTGAAAACATTTTGTCATAAAATAACTCTTGAATTGATAAATATTTTGTTATTTCAATGATAAAAAGTTTTTAGATTAAATAAAAGTTATTTCAAAGTTATCTTTTAGAAAATTGAAAAGTATCAAATGATTTTGAAAAAGTTGTTGAATTTTCTATTAAAAGTGGAAATGTTTGATGTCTGTGAATTTGACTTTTTTATTTATTCAATCAAAACTTTTCACAAGTGAGCAGCTAACGTTCAATATTTCCAAAATTGAGAGACTTGAGAGACTTGAGAGAGATAATTTTCTGAATTGAAATTTTGAATAAGAAATTAAAAAAGTAAAGATAGTTTCTGTATTTTTTTTACCTTTATTTTCTTGAATTTCCTTAAGGTTAGTGAAGTAGATTCAGTGATGTGTTTGAATGTTAGTCTAGATTTTGACTGGTAAGAGTTTAATGAGAATTGATATTAAATAAAAAAACATTGAAAAAACTATTTTGTAAGGGTATGTAAAAGGGTTAAGTAACGGTATTAAAAAGGGACGGAAAGATAGCGGATGATAAATGAGAAGGATGAATATTGAAAGAGAATTTGAATATTGAGAAGAAAAGTAACGGTGCTGTAATTTTTTTTGCGTCAAGACCTTTGGGAAAGGGTGAGTTATTTTGCATATTAAGGGCTGTGAGAAAGTTTGTGATTTGAATAAGACGGTAGGCAAACAAAAAATGAGTAGACAAAAAAAGAAGGTAGATAATTTATTAAGGGTTTGACCCTAAGGAGATAATGCAACTTAAAGGGTTAAACAAAAAAGGATCTTAAGGATTTATTAAGAATTTGTGTGAATAAATAATTTTTTTTCTTGGTGTAAAAAATTATTTTGTGACCAGGTAGAAGGGGTTTTCATTTGCATATCGTTGAGTTGTATGCATAGGAACACAAAAAATTTCTTCAAGAAGGAAAAATCGATTTTAGTATTTTGTGTGCCCACCATTTGGGTCTCCTTTTTTTTGTATACGGATTTGAATATATGATGTCATCATTCCTTTTGCTCCTCCGTCTACCCTGGAAGAAGAACAAGAAAACTCTTCTCCTGTTACTTGATGCTTTTTAGTCGCTCTTGTTGTGTCACACAAAGTTCACACACTTTCACTCTCCCGTTTACAAAGATTTCTGAAAACTGATTTCCAAGTGTCGGTGAAAGTCACCCAAAAACTATTCCAATGAGAAGCAGAACTCTGAGTGTGCGGAGTAAGTAATTATAAACTGTGTCTGTTGGAGTGGCCGGGGTGTAAATGAGATTAGCAAATCCAGAGAGGAGCACAAGTAAGCCACCGTTTTTACAAACTCCCATGATTTTTATATTTTATTATGTAAAAAAGGGTCATCATAAAAAGATGCATGCAATAATTTTTATTCACAATCGAATGCATATGTAATTTATACTCTTGGTTTAAAATGTAAAAGGGTTTTCGGGTATTGTTCTCAGGTAATTTATGTGCATGTCATATATTCATCATTATCATGTTTCCATTATCTTTACAAAGATGAGCAAAAAAAGGGTACAAACCTTTTACACACAGGGTCAAGGGTTCATATCATCAGCAGCGTCTATCTATTTCTACACAGATAAAGTGGGGTTGCCACGGGAGACTCGGGAGGAGTCTGCGCTTATATCACTCTACCAAATATTCATACGGCCATTTCTACACAAAACACACTTTTCAAGCAAAACACGTTGTTTCAAATCTACGCATCTCTCATTTTCATACTCAAACTCAACTCTAGTATTTATTTCAGGGAAAAGTCAATATGAAAAAAGTTTCAATGTTAATTAGCTCATAATTGAATGTGTGAGTGAGGAAGGTCCAAGATGATGATTAAGTTAAGATAAGAGATAAGTTAGAGTGCGTGGATTCTGAGATAGGAGTGGCCCTTTATGCAAACCAGCGGTAGATAGTAGTAATAATTTATAAAAGTGAACCCTGATGGGACACATTCATTATATAAACTTGTGTAACAAGTTTTGGTAATTGTCTGTCCCAGGATGAAGTACCCTTTTTTTTATGCATTAGTCCGTAACGACCATCAAGAAATCCGTTGTTGTATCATCACATTGTTTTAGCTAACTTTACTTATCAAGTAATTATTGGATGTCTTGTAAGGGTTCTTTTAAAAAAAAGTTTGAAAAAGGTATCTCATAGTAAAATATAAAATTACATTCTTGTTTTTTTTTCTCCCCCTTTCAGATGAAGACGGTTTGATTCATCAGGGCAGACAAGGCACGAATATTTTTTAAAGAAAAGGAAGACCAGAGCAACAAAAAAAAACTAAAGGGTCTTCTTGACCGTCAGTAGTGGTGGTTGGTTGGAGAACCCTTTTTTATTATATGTAAAAAGTTTTTAACCCCGGGCCGGGTGGTTCCTAGACTGTTGTTGTGGTGAGTTTCATATACGCGTTGATCATTTTTTCGAGTCTAGTCGAGTCGGAAGTTTGTCGGAGATCCGATAAATCTAAAACCCGGGTGTTCTCCCTCTACCGTTCTAGGGGGAAACTTTTACAAAGAGGAACGGGTTTCGGGCTTTCATGAAAAATAACAATTGGAATGCAACCTTGAATCTCCCATTAAAATTACATTGACCCGAGTGTAATATTTTATCGGGTGGTGTCCCACACAGACACACTCTCGTAATATCACCCCCACATATAAATGTGTGCCCAAAGGGTTTTAGAGGAGATAAGAAACAAGCACACCTTAATCTCAAGATTCCAAGGCCAACCACCACATTCAACCACTAACTTAAAACCCAGCAACAACTCCCAGTATTATCAACGCAGACAAGGCACGAGCAACGTTCCTAAATTAGCAGTTACAATCGTTCCAGGGAACTTTCATCTACAAAATTCCTAACAAAAAAGCCCAAGAAGATTTTTTTTCAATCCCCACAAGATTATATAACTTTTTTAAGGGATCATTTGTGCATGATGGGGAATCAAAAAAATTGCAAGGGGACGCTCGTTATTGGAAACGGAAGTAGAGCGGAGGAATAAAAAAGCAAGGGAAGAGGGATGAAAAAAGGAGGATCGGGTCATCTGATTGGGCTAACCAACTCGGAAGTAGGAGGAGAAACTCTCACTGAAAAATCTATAAAAAGGGTTAGACAGAGACTCTTATATTAAAATATTGCGTATACGCTCCCTCACTCTTAGATCATCCTTCACACGATACTCACTCAACAAAATACATCAAAAAATTTACTTTTTCAACATTTCTTAATATCAACCGTTTCATTTTATCCCTCTTTCAATTCAACTAAAAATTACAAAGTTTTTCAAGTTTTTTCAAAAAAGTTTCAAAACTGTTTTATGTTTATTCATATTCTTATTCATATTTTAAATTTTTCTATCTTTTTAAATTCTTAATTTTAAAATTTTAATTTTTTTAAAGGTTTTTAATCGATTTTTTTTAAACTCTGACAGACTTTAAAGTTAAGTAAACGGTATTGATAATAATAATAATTGAATAGTGTAATTAATCTGAAAAAAATAGTGTTTGAAAGTTTTTGATTTCTTACCGGTGTAGATGGTAGAGGTGTATAAAGTGAATACGCATGTTTTGATATATGGATTGATTGATGGTGGAAGGAGCAGCGTGTAAAATGCTGATGAGTGAAATGGAAAGTGTAATTCTAGAAATGGGGAATAATTTTAAGAAAAAAAAGTGAAAAAGTGAAAGAAAAGTGTTTAAAAAGCTGGCGTGGATAATTTTGGATAAATTATAGTAAGAACAGAGAAGGGTTTTTATTTATAAATATATAAAAAAAAGGGTTGGGGATGGTTGAGTTGTAAAAAGGGTTTAAAAAGTCTGTATTGTCTTAAGGTCTGTGAAGGAGAAGAAGATGTCGAAGAGGGGGGGTGATGGACGGTGACCACCTGTTTCAGAATAACCCTTTCTTGGGCGGATGGATACAACAATTGAAAGAGATGATCAGGCGAATTATTATTGTGTGTTGTTATCTGATATGGATGTGGGAGATGTCATCCCAGAAGATCATCTGGCTTTGGTATCAATGATCAGGAGCGAGGTATAGAGTTCCTACGTAAAATAACAATTTTCGGAAGTTTTTTCCTTGAAAATTCAAAATTGTAGGAACTTCATACCGTGCTCTTGTATATACCAAAAAATGCTGCGTGGGATACAAACAAAAAATCTGTCCAACCTACACGGACTAACTACAAGGCGTAGTCTAACTGGGGATTGAAAATGTGATCCTCATCAGTCGCAGCAGGAGGTGGTAAACGAAATATATTGTTTTATGTCCGTTTGCATACACAGGCAGATGATATTCCTTTTGATGATGATAAAAAATATATTTCATTATTCTACTACACAATCAGATCAGATGCTTTTCACTTATCAAATTCAAATCCAGGTGTTTTTTTAAAAATTTTATTTGAAAATTCACTACCTAAAAACATGCAAATTATTATCATTTCAAATATTTCAAAATAAAAATCGTTCCCATGTCACATTAATTGGTGTAGAGAATATTATTGCTTTCAGAGTTTGCAAAAGTCGGAGCTGCGGAGCCTGCTGTACAACTGCCCAAGTACAAACAAATAATAATAATGAAGAAGACCCCATACTGCTCTTTATTCCATATCTACTCTCATCATAAATAAATACCAGGATTTTTATAATCTCTTCACAACCAACAACCGAGGAGAACCGTATTATTACGTCAACTTGAAAAAGTGTCCCCCGTTGCCAATCACCAAAGATAAGTTCAGAGGTCTTGATAACAAAAAAAATCCCTATTATACCTCAGCACAAGAATTTCCCCTAGGAAATCAGTTCATTAACCTTCAAGGAGCAATCCTATTTTAGGTCAGTTGTAATCATCTATGACTCAGATTAACTTTAACAACAAAAAAATACTTTTGTGAATTTCACTCTTCAAGTGCTCGGCCGAAGGAAAATTCGTTTACGAAAGTGAACTGTGATAATAATTCTCTTAACGCTCATATTTTACAAACAACAAATCAAATAATTCACTTACAAAATCTTTGCACACTTTTAAAATTTTAAAATTTAAGAATTTATAATTTTTACTTCAAATTATTCAAAGTATTTCATTTCGTGATAAAGAAAACTTACCTAAAAGTATTTAAATGAGGGAAATTTAGTGTTGGTTTTTGTGTTGGGCAAAAAAGTTATTAGAAAGATTTAAAAGATTCTAGTAGAGACTAGGGACACTAGCGTACCTGATAGTAAAAAGAATTAAGAAGGCTCATCCTTTTTTTATGATTCAACAAACCGTGACCTTCGTTATTGAACGCACAATTGCCCTGAGCTGTCTGACTAAAGTACAAGTCATTTTCAACCCTTGTAGATTATGATTCTATGAAAACATTTCTTTTATAATTTTAATATTTATAGAACTTTATTGAAACATTCCGCTGTAAAATAAAATATTTCATGTGCAGTTTGAAAAAATACACCTGTGTTTTGAACTAGGCTCAAGAAGTTAGTCTATGTCATTTAAATAATCAAAAAATAACTAATGAAAACAGATGTCTAGATTGTTTGAAATTTAATGTTTGGTTGGCTAATTTTGTCAACACGCTACGTGGATTTCACAAGAGGAAGATCATCGCATTTTTATCTTCTACCGCATCTAAACCCTCTACAGAAATTCATTGTTAAATAAGTAGAAAGTACAAGTTATTATTGAGCAAATTGAAACCGTTTGTAATTTATAAAAAAAACTTTGTATGGTTGGTTGATAAAAAAAACGATAAAATATCTAGAAGATCTCATCAAGCAACTGAGAAGCAGATGTCATGAAGTTATTGAACAATCTCATATTCTTAACCTTTTCTTCATATCGGGCATTGCGTATTTTTATACCGCTGATAGTTTTTAGATATCAATGAATTCCTTAATTCCTATTTAATTAAGAACAAATGAAAAAATTCTACAGGGGGGGTCCACAGAGTTTTCATCCTCCAAAGTAGAAGAAAGCCACTCACCGCGGTTCCATACCCGGGGAGGGAGACGAAAGGGTTAAGGCCCGACATCTAAACTATCTCATCTGGTATATATAAAAAAAACACTTTCGATTCGGTCGGATAGGTTGTGCAAGTGTTCCAAACATTGCTGGCTGGAAATTTTTCTAGTGGTGGCTGTCTTTGTTGAATTTGTATTTTGTATTTATTTGGAAAACGAATGTTTTGGAGATGATGAATTTATGGAATGAGAAAGAACAATGTTCTCTCATGCTCTATTAATTGTTAGGAGCGGAGGCGACTTTTAATCGGATTCATGTGTGGTAAGTTGGAGGTGTTTTTCTGGAAAAGGATCAACGTTTGAGATGCCGGTGGTGGTGGTATATTAAAAATAGCCTGATGAGGGGGGGAAGAAGCTCGGGAGTTGTTAACCGATGTTAGTTATTCTCTTCATCTCTTCGTGTTAGGACGTAGAAGTTGCGATTGCGAGAGTGATTTTAGTTTGTGCTTTTATATACGAATTTTTGTTATGGGGTGAAGTTTGTGACAAAAACTGAGTAAAAAGTTTTTATCGAACAATATGAAGTCGAGCTCGGATCAAAGTGTGAATTCGAAAACCGAGCAGCAGCAGCAGACGGTTGTTACGAGACAGCAAACTCAACAGACTGTCTACACAAGGCAACATCAGCAGCAGAGGGTTCAACAATCCTCTTCTTTTCAACAACAATTCCAACAGCAACAACAATATGGTAATCTTAATTGGCCCCATCTCATTTGCCATTTTAGGAGTGAAAGTTAATAATTCTGTGTCACAGGGGCAACACAACAAACACACTTTGCCAGTGGGTACCAACAACAAAGATTCCCTCAACCTGTTGTCTACAGGTACAGAAATTTCCTTTTACCAAACCCGTCCGTCTTGGCCGCACGCCAAAATCTCATAAACTAAAACGTCTTGTTCTATTTTTGTAAATCGGGAAGAACATGATCGCATAATATATTTTCAGCAAGATGCATAGGCGGTTTGGCATAGGAATTCCAACTGGCAAATTTCCAATAAAATAATAATCTTACGTCTATTTAGCAGCCAACAGCAGACTGGAGTGTCCGGTCAAGTACCCGCCACACCCCCAATCGGGGCACAGCCCATACTAATACAACAAAGCAATGGGGCCGTCAATATTGTACCCAATATTAGCCAGTACCCCCCAAGTCCACCCGTCTTTATCGAAATATTTAGAAACTCAAGATTCGCTCTGGGAGATAATGCGTTATTCGAGGGAAGGATCAGCGGCTGGCCAAGACCAACTGTTACTTGGCTCAGGAAAAATCTACCTCTACCATGTATGTCAGCCACCTCTGCATCTGATATTAGATTGATTCACTTTAAAAAAAACACTTTTTCCAACAGCATCTTCCAAACACGCATTAAAATATGACGAAGTGAGTGGGAAGATCTATTTGCAGATTAATAAATTGGGACCTGGGGACGAAGGGTAATGCAATTTTTAACAGTTTTTGTTGATATTGACGAAGGAATGAATTAATGAATTAATAATTGGGTTTTGTAAAGAGAGTACTCGTGCATAGCTAGGAATCAATTCGGTGAAGCAATATGCACTGTGACCATACAACCTGAGCAACTCGGTAGAACTTTCTTTTAAAAAATAATGTTTTCTCATGAAATAATATTTACGAATAAAATAGGGAAGGGTCAGTTGAGCCCAACTTATGAGACGGGTCCTTTGACTCAGCCACAGACGATCCTGTATCCCATGAGCATGTTCAAAGTGGATACATTTGAGTACAGACTTTTAAGGGAAATTGAGTATAGACAAAATATTACAAGGAAATATCAAGATGATCCTGACATTTATGTAATCTCACCACCCACCACTGCCCCTGGACCACCAAGAGTCCTCAATAAACCTAAAGATTGTAAAATTGTTGAGGGTGGAACTGCCCAGTTCTTTGTCAAACTTGAAGGTGTCAATACAAAAGTGATCTGGTTCAGGTACTTGAATCATAAAAAGTTTTCTGTAACCTTTAACATTATTTTTGTGTGCAATAAAACACTCGGGGAATCTGAGAATATTAACAAAAACTAATCTTTTGCATCTAACATGTAAGCTCATAAGTTGTCATGTTCAGGGATGGACAAAGATTGAGAGTTGACAGTCGGCTCCGTGTCACCACCCCAGACATAAATACAGTTTGCTTCACCCTTGAAAATGTTCAGTTAGACGAGGCTGGATTTTATACTTTATTTGCTGAAAACCCATGGGGTGAGTCGACATAATTTATAATTTCTCACATAGTTTCTAAAATGATGTGTTGGTAAATCAGGGTGCGTGGTTGCAAGTGGCCAGTTGGCCGTAGAAAAAGGCCAAACAACTTCTCTAGTGCAATCCATGAAACAACAAAGTGTAATGATGCAGCAATCTACAGCCATTTACAAATCTGAAGAGACAATTGAGCAGCGTAACTTGGCACCCAGCTTCACACGCTTGCCAATTCATACACCAAATCAGACAATTGAAGTCGAAGAAGGTAAATTGCTCAGACTGGATTGCCGGGTCTCAGGCCGTCCACCTCCGGATGTCACTTGGTACTTGAACAACCAACAACTCAAAGATGACCCCACTCATAAAATTCTAGTCAATGAACAAGGGTCACACTCTTTAATGATAACCAGTGTCAATCGTTTTGACAATGGATCCATCACTTGCGTTGCTAAAAATAAGTCAGGAGAAAATAGATTCGCACTTAATCTTAAAGTTATCGAAAAGGAACAAATTATTGCACCCAAATTCGTCGAGCGATTCAGCACCGTCTCCGTCAAAGAGGGCGAAACAGTCGTTCTTAATGCTAGGGCTGTTGGTAACCCTGTTCCCAACATTACGTGGCAAAAGGTATTTACTTTTCAATATTATTCCGTTTCTTTTAGATAAACAATTTTTTGTTTGGGTAGGATGGAGTTGCCTTCGTCCCTAATGCAAACTTGGCAATTGTCGCCAAAGATGGATGGTCAAGTTTGGAAATTAGATCTGCTAGGCAATCTGATTCTGGATGGTAATAATCTTTTGCATAAAATAATTGAATGTCATTTAAATCTCGGGTTGATTTAGGTACCAGTGCATGGCACAAAACAATGCAGGGTCAACTGCAACGAGGGCCAGACTTTTTGTCGAAAAGTTTAAAGAAGAAATTAAAGAAGTTCCATGGAGACTCAAACTTCCTGCTGCCACAACTGTAATCGAACCTGAGTATGAGATTTTTTTGTCACCTTATGCCAAATATCTAAAAGTCTGACCTCAAAATGCCCGATGTCTGGCTCTCAAATCATTCTGTACATTTTACCCATGAGTCAGTTAGGAATGCATATGACTGTACACAAACACATCCTCAGTTATTACGAATTCACATCTGAGAGCTTGCCAATCTTTATTTAGTATCACACCAAAAACTTTATTATACTCAACCTAATATTGGCTAATCCTAAGAGAGCCATATCAATAGCCATTAAAAATATCTTCGGGGGTGGCTCAACACCATCCAAAAAAATATTCCACAAGAAAATTATACACGTTTCCTAATCCAAGAAAATGTTTGGATGTCAAACTGTGACATCATTTGCATGACACTTTGAATATTTCGAACAAAAAACATACTTTTGAAATGCATGAAGAAACTGAAATTGAATCAAAGCCAAATGAGCCATTCAATTAAGGCGTTCGGGTAGGATTACTGTCTAAAAGGATGCATGGGATAATAATCTTATTTAAATAGGAAACCTCCGAGTCCCGAGGTGATCTATTTGCGTCATGTTGAATTGCAAAAGCAACAGCTCCAGCAAATGGAAGTCGAGAGGACATATGACCCTCCAGTGTTTTTGATCCCCTTGAGAGATCAAATTTCACAATTTGAAGGTGGAAGGGCACATTTTGAAGCTAAAATTCATCCTGTTGGGGACCCTACCATTCAAATCCAATGGTTCAAGGATGGTAAACCAATGTTGATGAGCTCTAGAGCAAATACAACTTACCGATTCGGATTCATTGCTTTGGATCTACTTGGCCTCACTGAAAATGATAATGGAGTCCACACTTGTGTCGTTTCATCGGCTACTGGAAGCGCGGAATCAAGCGCAACCTTGACTGTCACCTGTAAGCTCAACCTCTTAAACAGCTTTCACAGTCCCAAAATAATTCATTACCCAATAAATTTAGTCCAATGGCAGAGGGCCAGCGCCAATTATATTCTACGCCAATTCATCCAGCAAATCCCTTGTCTCAAATTCTGAATTCCTATGCGAATTTCTACTTGTCTCGTACTTATCTCAGTTATCTCTTACACACGTTTAAATCCAGTATGCCAAAACCATAGAACTATATACTATGCTAACAAAACACTCAAAATTCTTTAAAATCCAATGCAAATCTTGAACTCATCAAAGAAATTGGAAATATCTTAGCGGTTTAAATGAACTTTGAAAATTGAAAGAAATTTGCATCTAAAATAGCAAGAATAATTAGGTTACAATAAATTAGGGTTAGGGAAATTATTTTGCATGGCAACTGCGAATTTCAAAGAATTTGCATGCAAATCTCAACTCTTTCCGTAACCGTCAAATTTGCAAAGCCAAATGCAAATTTTTGAGTTTACGAATTGGCATGCAAATATCAACTTCTATCAGAATTGCCAAATATCAAACTCTTTCAACATAAGCGAATTTGCATGCGAATATCAGAAATTTAGATTTCGCATACATTGCGTGCAATATTTTGTTAACATTGAAAAATTAGCTGGAAGGTTTGAAGTTTGCCAATATTTTACTATCAAGCATAATTTATCTGATTAGTCCATGTTGCTGAAATCAGATTCACAGGCGTAAATAAAACATTTTAGGGTAAAATTATTTCATACAACGTTGGATTTAAAATATTCATATACATCAAAGCGCTTTATTCTTGGAAAGTTTAGAATTGAAATTAAAATTAGGTTTAATTAATAATTTTAGCTCGAGAGACGGTTCAGACTCAAATAGCTGAATCTACTTGGTCCCAACTTCAGCGAATGGAAACGCATAGCCAGCAGCAAAAATCCTTTGAGCATACTGAGGTTGTGTACCCTCCTCCCAAGTTTTCCAGAACTTTAAGACAAGAGGTACTTGAAAAGGAAGGTCGATCAGTTCATTTGGAAGCTCAACTAAGCGAACCAATTTCGGATCCCAGTCTTCGAATTGATTGGTTGAAGGACGGACGGGCATTCACGGCTAGTTCAAGAATAACAACAATTTATAATTTTGGCTACATCAGCTTGAACATAATGCATTTAAGGTTGGATGATGCTGGAGTTTATACTGTAAGAGCTGTTAACTCATCAGGTGAAACAGTATCGTCCACTGATTTAAAAGTAGAAGCAGTGAATCAAAAATCTGAAGGATTCTCAAATTATGCGGCAATTGAGGAACTTGAAGCATACAAGAATATTTCAAGCTTCAATTCTGAAATGTTAGAAACGTATACTGCTCCCGTGTTTAAATCCAACTTGAAAGACCAACAAGGAATCAGAGAAGGTGGCTTTGCTCATTTTGAAGCCAGACTTGAACCAATTGGTGATGACAGCATGAAGGTCATTTGGTACAAAGACAATAAACAGATTGAAGCGTCTTCAAGAATTACTGCATTCTTCAACTTTGGATACGTCGCCCTGACCATTAAACAAGTTACGGCCAGCGATAGTGGAACTTACACGGTAGTGGCTACAAATAAGCAGGGAACTGCCAAGTCTACGAGTACCTTGACTGTCCAATTGAAACAGGAAAGTATTATTACGGACACCAGCCATGAAGAAAGTTTGGCAAAGATTCAGCATTTGGAAAGTCGGATGACGACCAGTACCAGTTTCAAGTCAATGGAACAAGAGAAAGTCCTTCCAGCTCCGAGATTCTTAGGCCCATTGAAATGCACTTCCAAGATTCGTGAGGGACAAAGGGCTCATTTCGAAACGAGATTGGAACCACAAAGTGATACCACCATGAGAATTATGTGGTTGTTGAATGGACAGCCTCTCCAGCCTGCAACAAGAATTCAAACTCATAATGATTTTGGATATGTCGCATTGGACATTAGTGCCGTTAGATTAGAGGACACAGGGTATGAACATTTTCAATTAAAATCTCATCATCTTTTCTTATTTATAAATCTCCTCATATTTTGTAATAGGGTTTACACTGTAATTGCAATCAACCAATCTGGGGAAGCTCAAATTTCTAGTCAAATGCAAGTTTTTGAAATTATGGAAAAGGACGTTGAGAAGCAACAGCATATCGTAAGTAAGGCAAGTTACGATGCAGAAACAATTTACCAGGATCAGTATTACACATCCAAGCCCGTTTTCCTTCACGGACTTAGTCAAGATGTTTCGGTTCAGGAATCCAAGAATCTTCATCTCGAAGCAAGACTTGAACAAGCCTGTCAAGATGTTCAATGGTATTTCAACAATAAACCTATCAGTATTGGTAAGTCTGCATTAATTCAGCACCCTTGCGCCAGATGCACCGTAATTTATAATGTGATAATTTTTGTTGTTAGGTTCAAGATATAGAACTTATAATGACTTTGGATACGTCGCTCTTGATATCAGTCAAGTTACAAGTCAAGACTCTGGAACTTACACTTGCGTTGCACGCAGTAGAGCCGGAGAGGCTCAGACGAGTTCGCGAGTTCGGGTTGAGGTCATCCGCCAAGAATCATATGAAATGTCACAAGAGTTAGAGATGCTTGAAGCTCGAGGTGGAGCGAGAGGTCGGACCCAAGAAATGGACGAAGCTCAACCTCAAACCAAACCACTTTTCATCAAACCATTAAAGAATCATCAAACGATCGAGTTGACCAATGTTCACTTTGAGACCAGGTTGAACCCAATCGGAGACCCAACAATGCGGGTACAGTGGTTCTGTAATGGAAAACCAATACCTGTAGGACACAGATACCGACCGGCGTATGAATTCGACTATGTCGCTTTGGATGTTTTATCAGTTTATACAACTGACTCTGGAGTGTACACAGTCACAGCAACTAATTCCATGGGTTCGGAATCATGCTCATGTACTCTCAAAGTTATCAGCCGCGGTGAAGCTGAAATGGATGGATCATACACATCCCAAAGTTTAGAAAAACTTCAATATCTTGAAGATTCAAATCTCCGTTATAATAAAAGATCAGAACTTGTTACTGAAGAAATTTTGAAACCAAAATTCTTGACAAGACCAAAAGATTTGAACCTGAAAGAACAAATGCGAGCTCATTTCGAATGTAAACTTGAACCGATTAATGATCCTAATTTGACCGTTGAATGGTTCAAGGATGGAAAACCAATGCAAGTCGGCTCAAGGTTCAAACCTATTTTCGATTTTGGTTACGTAGCTCTGGATATACTACATTTGATCCCTGAAGGTAATTAAATTGATTTATTTAAATAACATTTATTTATTTCTGAATCTTAAACATTAAACGCATTTTTAGATTCTGGAACTTACTTGTGTCGAGCTACAAATGCCAAAGGTATAGATGAAGTCACCGTCCGTCTCAATGTCTCAAGCAGCAAAAGTATTATTCAAGCTAGTCAGGTAAATGTTGAAAAACTTCAATACATTGAAGACAGATCAACAAAGAAATTCAAATACGATGAAGATATCATAACTCAAGCTCCAGTGTTCACTAGCAGTCTAAAGAACATTGAAATACGGGAAGGACAAAGAGCTCATTTCGAGTCAAGAATTATTCCAGTCTCTGATCCCAATCTCAGAGTCCAATGGTTTAAGGATAATCAACCCGTGTTAATTGGTACGCCAAAAGTATAAAAAATCTTTTTTTTTGTGTTAGTATTTTTTTTAATCAATTTTAATTTCTAACCACAGGGTCAAGGATCAACGAGACATTCAGTTTCGGATACGTTGCATTGGATATTTTACAATGCACTGCAGAAGATACAGGTTTCTTGTGAAATATTATTAAAATGAACATTAATATAAAACACATCTATAACCAAAATTATTTAGGTTCATACACATGTCGGGCAGTAAATGCATTGGGAGAGGCAGTCACAAGTGCAAGTCTTGCAGTTCAAGGTAAGGAATGTTTTTGAATGATTTTATTGTACCTAATTTTTAAATTGTTCATACAGCAAAAAAAGCAATTGTCTCGGACTCAATCTGCCAGTCCAGTCTACAAAACTTGGAATACCTTGAAGCAAGACAAGCGAGCAAGCCTCAATACATGGACGAAATGGTGACGCAGCCACCAATGTTTACTGTACCCGTTCGGGATGTTAAAACCCAAGAAACAAGAAATGTTCACTTTGAAGCTCGACTCATTCCAGTCGGAGATCCTAATTTAAAAACAGCTTGGTATAAAAATGACGTGGAACTGGAAGCCAGCAACAGAATATCCACGATGCATGATTTTGGATTCGTCAGCCTTGACATCAAATATGTCAATTTGCAAGATGAAGGTAAGGAAAATACTTTTGATTAAAGTCAGATTATTCATGATTAAAATAAATCACACGAATTTCTACGTAGGTACATACACATGTCGGGCAGTGAATAACTTGGGCCAAGCGGTGACCACCGCCAAATTAATTATTTCCAAAGAAGCAATTCACCAAATGGGGAATGCTGAGCAGTTGGAGAAGTTAAGATACCTTGACGATGCATCCCGCCTAGATAGGTCTAGAAAAGTTGAAGAGACCAGAACTGAGGCCCCTCCAAGATTTGTAACAGAATTAAATGGAAGGAAAGATCACAATGAACTAGCAAGTTGTCATTTAGAAGCCAGAATAGAACCTTATCCTGACGAGAGTATGAAAATTACTTGGGAAAAGGATGGTCAACCACTGGCAATTGGATCTCGATTTAAAACACTTTATGACTTTGGGTTCGCTGCCATCGATGTCCTTCAACTCGTTCCAGAAGACAGGTTCGAAAAAATTAGAAAACAATTAATTGAAATTTTAGACTAACAAAATTTAAATTTCAGTGGGACCTACGCGTGCAGGGCAAAGAATAGAAATGGAGAAGCTGTTTCTCCATTCCAAATTAACGTTTACCGTAAGGATGTTTAATCAAAACTTTTGTCGTTCATTTCATGCTCAGCATTTTACTTTTGACATTTATATTTTTAGCTCAAGGACAGCCTATCGTAACAGACACTCAACATCAGGATGCCCTTGAAAAGATTCATAATTTGGAATCTCGGAAACTTGTGAAACGGGAAGAAATGCAACCTTCTGTAAATGAAAAACCTAACTTTGTTAGACCCCTTCGAAATGCACAAGTTGCTGAAAGTCAACCCGTGCACTTAGAGGCAACACTCACGCCTGCTAATGATCCTGCAATGAAGGTTGAATGGTTCAGACAAGATGGAAAGCCGATTCCTCAAGGTTGCTCAAATACTAAATTCTCAACTTATTCTAAATCCTTGAAATTCTTCAATTTTTCACTAACTTTTGCAGGTCACCGTTTCAAAACGACGTATGACTTTGGCTTCGTAGCCTTGGACATTTTATACGCTTATCCTGAGGATAGGTACATAGTGATATTATTATATTAGCAACTATAAATCATTGACATTTCCTTATAAAAATTTATTTTATCTTAGTGGCAATTACATCTGCAAAGCAGTGAATAATAACGGAGAGGCAGTGACGACATGCTCTGTCAATGTACAGCCTAAGCAAGGACTATTACTGGACACTCTGGATGAGCAGCGATACCAGAAAATCCGAGACCTTGAGAACTATGAACATCCTCGTCCTATTGAACAAGAAGCTCAACTGGAGAAACCTGTGTTCATTACCCCATTAGTAAATCTTGATAACCTCAAGGAAGGAGATCATGCTCATCTGGAATGTAGACTCACTCCCGTCAATGACCCCAACCTCAAAGTAATTTCAAATAATATATCGAATCTCTCGTACTTTCTTGTAAATCGATCTTTTTCAAAAGGTTAACTGGTTCGTGAACGGCGTTAAGCTAAAGACTGGACACAGATTTAAAACCACACATGATTTTGGATACGTTGCACTCGACATCTTATATGCTTATCCAGAAGATACGTACGTTTATAATCATTATAATGTTCTTGAAAATTTACAAATGAATACAACTTCATTATTTGCAGTGGCAATTACATTTGCAAAGCGGAAAACAAAGTGGGGGAAGCCATGAACACATGTAATATAACTTGCGCTGAGAAGAAACCGATTTACTACGACAGTCATCACCCAGAAGGATGGGCCAAAATCCGGGCACTGGAATCTATTGACCGACAACCAAAGTTAGATGAAGCTGACCTACCTACTCAGGCCCCTATGTTTATAACCCCACTTGTGGGCAAAACTGAAGTTCCAGAACTTTCACGAGCTCACTTTGAGTGTCGTGTAGAACCATCTCGAGATCCAAAAATGCAAGTCCAATGGTTCAAAGATGGAAAAGAGCTGAAAATTGGCAATCGATTCCATACGACATTCGACTTTGGATACATTGCCATTGACATTGGACAAACTGTCCCTGAAGATAGGTTGGTCACAAATATTAGAAAAAATGTTTCACTTGACTGTAATTTTAATCGTATCTAAAAATATAATAATTTTCAGCGGAGTTTATAAAGTAGTGGCGAAGAATGATTTGGGACAGGCGGAATCTTCGATCACACTGAAAGTTCTTGGAACCGGATCTGCAATCATTACTGATAGTATGAAACCTCTAGAGAAATTCCAAGAGCTAGAAAACAAGACTTCAGAGGCCAAGCTTGAAGCAGTTCCCACTTTCCAGAAGCCTGTGTTTACAGTTCCATTGGCAAATATAGAGAACATAAAAGAAGCTCAGAATGCTCATTTTGAAGCCAGACTTATCCCCGTTGGTGACCCTAATCTCACTGTAGAATGGTACAGAAATGAGAAAGTCATTGATGAAAGCTCCCGAATTAAGAAAACTCATGACTTTGGCTATGTTGCACTTGACATTGCTGGTGTACGCGATGAAGACCAAGGTATATATTTACAACACATGTTCCAAATATATCATAAACTATATCATAATTTAAAAATTTGTTCAAATGCAAAGGTGTGTATATGGCGAGAGCTAAGAATCGTCTTGGTGAGGCCGTAACTACTGCCCAGCTCAAAATACAATGTAAGATTGTTTAAAAAAAAATCTGTAACTTGTATTAAAGTATTACATTAAAAATGTCTGTCATATTCTCATAGCTGCTGGAATAATCGACACTGAAAGTCAGCATCCAGAAGGTTTGAAGAAGATTCAAGTACTAGAACAGAAACCTGGACAAGTGGCACAACTTCCGGATAAAGTTTTTGAGAAGCCAGTCTTCACAAGCAGCTTAATCGGCCCTAGTGAATTATACGAAGGACAACATGCACACTTTGAATGCCGTGTGATCCCTATCGGTGACCCTACGCTCACCTACGAGTGGTACTGCAATGGAGTAGAACTGAAAATGGGTAAAATATTCAGTTTGTAAATTAAATTATCATTTAAAATTCCATCACAGTCAAATCATTCTTTGTTGTATAATAGGAAGTCGATTTACATCTAAATCAGATTTTGGTTTGGTCACATTGGATATTGCATCCGTTATACCCGAAGATGCTGGTACGGGTTTTAATCGCTAAAATATACAACCTAAAATTGATTACTTTTAAAATTTGTTTTTCGAAATAGGTCTTTACAGCATCAAGGTTAGGAACAGGGCAGGGGAAGCTGTAAATTCTCAGACGATGAAAGTCATAGCTAAATCTAATATTCAAGGCGATTCAGTTCAACCATCAAGCTGGGGGAAAATACAAGAAATGGAAACTAAACCTGATCATCCACCTCAGTTTATTGACACTGGACCAAAACAGCCACCAGTATTCACTCGAAACCCAGACAGTCATGAACTGTCCGAAGGGGCTAACTTACATTTGGAAGCCTTTGTGGAGCCCAGAGGAGACCCTACTCTTGGTGTACAATGGTTTAAAAATGGCGTTGCTCTTAATACCGGTTAGTGCCATATCCGTGTTTTAGTATCAAGTACAAGTTTTAACTCATTTCCCTTCTTAGGAACAAGAATGAGAAGCACATTTGACTTTGGACTTGTCTCATTGGACATAAATGGACTGCGAGCGGATGATGCAGGTATTAAAATATAATCTGTACAGAAATATTAATTAATATTTGCAATGAAATATTAAATTTCATCTTTCCTTGTGCAAGGCATTTATACTTGCGTTGCCAAAAACGCTTATGGAGAAGCAACAACAACCTGTGGTATCAAGGTTGACCAGAAACATTGGCTTCAGAGCGATTCATTCCGCCCGGATGCAATTCCAAAGATTTATGAGCTAGAACAACCGGCCGCTCAACCTGACGCTGCACCAGATACAGATTTTGGAGCCCCAATGTTCATTACTCACTTGAATAATATTGAAGTTGATGAAGGAGAATTCAGTATGTTCCATTGTCAAGTTGAACCATGGAGAGACACAAAACTTGAAATCGGTGGGTTCAAGTTATTCCAATAAAGCATTTAATAAATTACAATCGAATATAAATTTTAAAATATAAATGTTACAGAGTGGTTTGCAAATAATCAAAAGTTCAAGCACTCAACGAGATCAAAACCAAAGTTTGAATTTGGAAAGATTGAGATGCAGTTTACTTCAACATTTGTTTGCGATGAAGGTGTATACATTTTGAAAGCAACAAATTCCAAGGGGTCTTGTCAGACTACCGGTACTTTGAAATGTCATTCAAAGAAGTCCATTTACACTGATACGCAGCACCCTAAAGGACTTGAGGGACTTGAAAAGGTTGCCAAAGTGGAGGGAGAACTTGAGGTAAAACCTACTCCAAGCAGCTACGAAAGGCCCGTTCGTTTGTAGAAAACTTCTGATAATATCCTTCCAGGTTCAAGTGCATGTTTAGAAAACCCCCTGACCTCCACGGGTAATTTATTTAGTAAATGAATTCCATATTCGACAATGGCACATCATATTATCTAAAGTATCTGTTTCGGTTTTGTCCCATATAATAGCTTATAGTATGTATTGTCCTGAAGAAAATCTGCAACAAATTTTGTGACTCTAAGAGAATGCTCAAAGAAAACCCCCAGGGTCGATTCCCACGGGTCATCCTGTAATCTGA